>JAWDJE010000013.1:4875000-5115000 GCA_035047345.1 Bradypodion ventrale
TGCATATATTTGTGACAGCTGGGCTTCCCTTCTACTCTAGTTTTGTGCGCACACGTTTGCTTCTCACAAGGAACGGACACTAGTTTTGCATGAGGCCCTTCGTTATGGAAACTCTGATGAGAAAAGACTTCAAGAGGTTTTTTTTTGCTCATTGTCTTTTACACTCTCTCACCCAGAGTCAAGGAATCTTACAGGGCTTGAAAACTAAGTGTCAAGTGGGAAATGCAAGAGCAGCCCTAAAAGTAACTTCTCATGGCTCTGAATACAGAATACTGTAATACCTGATCAAGCACATATATGACAGAAATATATGGGTGGCATTAAATAACCTGACTCCCTAAAGGGGCCAATGGCTATGGGCAGATGAGCTCCTTTAAGTGGGGTGATGGTCCCCCTCAGTGGAGGAAAGGCCATTGGAAACCATCATACTGGGCACAACAGCAAAATGAGCAGGGGAGAAACTCTGATTCCCAATGGTCATGGAGGCGGAAGAAGCCATGCCAGATGGACTGGCTGTGAAGGCGCACCTTGTCCAAATCCTCAAGGCTGTGGCAGTCCATTGCAGTCCCTGTGTCAAATCCTGTATGTCTCATATGTCTCATTTCATATGTGCTGCAGGAGATGGCTCCGTGACACCATAATGTCACCATAGTGTGTGGGTCACTTCATGGCAAGCCGGGACCCACCTTAACCAAATTTCATGCCAATGGCATTTTCCCTGTTTTGAGGGGGAGGGAAATCTATACTTGGACATGAGTAGCAGCCAACGATGACGGAAATAGAACTAATGAAGCTAGGAATGGATTAAAAGCCCTGTAGACCAATGATGTTGGGAAAGGTGGAATGCAGCAGGAAATGAGTCAGGCCAAATCCAAGATGGATTGATTCCCCAAGGGAAGCCACCCACAGGCTATAACAGTGATGGTGAACCTGGGCACTCCAGATGTTCTCTGCTGATTAGGGCTTCTGGGAATTGAAGTTCAAAAACACCTGGAGTGCCAAGGTTGGCCATCTCTGGGCTATAACTTGCTGGAACGGAACAGGACCATTGAGGACATTTTGGAGTTCTCTCATTCATAGGGTCACCATAAGTTGGAGAAGGCTTGACAGCACATAACAACAACCAAACAATAGCTTCAAAATTTAGACTAGAGCCACCTTAATTCACAATATTGGAGTTGAACCCCAAGCCCAGTGGCTCCCAACCTTTTTTTGGCCATGCCCCACCTAAACATCTCTAAAATCCTGATTCCCCACTACCCCGTGGCATATAATTCTTATTATTCAAAAAGTGAACTCCTATTCACACGAACAAAGCCTGAAAGGCCATTCACTGTTAATAACTGATTCTCAAATTGCCTCCACTAAAAATAAAATCCCCCCCCCCCCCCCCCGGGCATGTGCTCCACATTGGGAACCATATCTCTAGATCAACTGGATAAAAGCCTCCACTGACACTAATCCAGACGCCAATATGGATATTTTAGGAGCGACCTTAACATTGTACCATTGAAACTATTTGTTATGTGATACCTAGAGCAAGCAACAAGTTAGAAACCATGTGCTCAGACTTTTCATAGCCCGTCGTAATACCTTGAAATCACAAAATGACCCATCGACCAAAATAATTGGATGAGATTCTAGCAAGTGATCTCACCTAGAGCCCAGCAAATCTTTTGACAAGCATTTCTCATTCTGAAGTCATATTTCATCTGCTTTGGCAATCCTATGACTTCCCTGATATGTCCCATTAAAAATCCTGCCAAAATGACAGAGCATGCTTCATTATTCAACCTTCCCCCATTCATGCTACGCTGCTCTCTAGATGCCCCTGGGAAGAGGAAAATGTGACAAAAAGATAAATTCATATATATTTATTTATTTATTTCTGTTTCATCAGGCAGACTTCTGAGGACATGTACAATGTTTTTCAAGTTTATTCAATGTAATGTTTTAAGGAACTAAAAGGCCACGATATAGAGTAACTTGAGATATATATATAAAAGGCATCTTTACATTTGATGGTAATCAAATGCCCTGGTTCAATAAATTAAAACAACACAACATTTTAACAAACTCAGGTTGAATCCAACCGTTACTCTCAACTGGAAGAGACACCGTCTTGGACTGAGAACATCATAGAGAAAGAAAGATGAATTAATGAAAGCTCTAGGACTTTAGCCACGTAAATTAGAGATTGCTACAGCTGATCACGGGGACTGTGGTGGCTTAGTGGTTAAGACGCTGAACTTGCTGACTGGAAGGTTGGAGTTCGATTCTTGGGTAAAGCATGACGGAATGAGCTCCCGTCTCTGTCCCAGCTGCTGCCAACCTAGCAGTTCGAAAGCAAGAAATTGCAAGTAGATAAAAAGGGACCATTTTGGTGGGAAGGTAAACAACGTTCCTTGCCTGCCACATGTCCACGGAAATGTCTGCAGACGCAGACAGCACTGGCACTCTTGATATAAACAGAGATGAGCACTGAACCCTAGAGTCGGATATGACAGGTTTTTGAGCAAGGGCGACCTTTACCTTTACCTTACAGCTGATCATGGAGTTAAAATAAATGGGGAAAGAAGGGCAGGAATAGAGGAACTTTCTTGGCCTGAGAACTATGGAGCCTGGTTTGGATACAACACAAGACCCTTGTCTGGAGCTGCTGCGTCCAAAGTCAAAGGTACTATGGGGCCATCCAACATCCAAGAGGATTAAAATGAGGAGAAGCAGGGAAAGAGTAAATGTATTGAATCAGCGCTCACCTCTGTTTATAGCTAAAGAGCCAGTGCATGGAACTGCTGTTTTACCTTCCCACTGAAGTGGCCCCTATTTATCTACTTGCAATTTCTTGCTTTCGAACTGCGAGATTTGCAGGAGCTAGGACGGAGACGGGATCACATTCCATCGTGCAGTATTTGGGTCTCGAACTGCTGACCTTCCAGTCGTCAAGTTCAGTGTCTTAACCATTAAGTCAACACAGTCTATACTTAAAATGCCATTAATTCAGTGGGTCTCTTGTAGGTGGAGCCGTTCGATTTCGACTGGAGCAAAGATCAACCCACCCTCTTCTCCTTACTCTGGTCTGCCACCCATTCTGTTTAATGGGACTCCCATACCTACCACTTGGGGGTAACTCATGTCCCACTGAAAGCTATGGGGTTGAAGAGACCACAGTTCATTTTGCATCTGCTTCAATGAGATTTGAAATGAATCAGGTCAAGACCTCCAGGTAAAACAAGCAGGATCATCTCTTAATGGTCATTTGCTCACCATTTTATCAATAAGGCATTGATGCAAATTTAAAAAAAAACAAGAGAGAAAGAAATATCAACATGATTGTTATTATTTTGAATAATACAGTCTAGTACATTTTTTTCTCCATTCACACTAAGGGTTATAATGTACCTATAGCTGCACTATGATTATTATTATTATTATCATTTCCATACAAAAGGTTATAACGTAGAATTTTAGTAACTGCTACACAAGATTGAATACAATAAAGTTGCAGGTCCTCGCTGCTGGACATTTTCACCGTGTGAATGAATGAATGAATTGAAATTGAAATTATATATATATATATATATATCCACCTTCCCTGCATCTCAAGACTCCCAGTGAGATTGACCTAAACATCAACCTACGGCATCCTGTCAATTTCTCTGGGGTCTTCTACATCACGATTCAGCAAGGAGATTCTGCATTCATGAAATGAAGGCAGCTTGGTTACTTGCACAAAACTCATGGGGCCGGCCCTCCCTCCTCCACTGGAGAAAGTTGAGCCAGAGCAAGTGGAGGAGAAGAGTGGTGGAATAAAAGATATTGCTTCTTAGTACCAGAGCAATGCCCTGGACATCTATGCATATGTGGATGGAGGAAGCTTGTGGACAGGAGTCTGAGATAAGAACTTTCAAGAGCTGGCTGAGAACTGGACTGTTTTCCTATTCCAGAACCATACATCAGTTCAGAATTCAGATGGGACTAGATCTTAAGGCTGGGATTCTCAACCTGCTGCCCACGGCACCATATCATGTGCCCACCACCACCACCTCCACCACACCAGGAAGTGTCATGTGGTGGAGGAAGGGCAAATGGCCATCCAGCCCCTGAAGCTGTCTGAGGGAGCATGACCTGGGTCCTGGCTTAAAATGGTTGAGAACTCCTGTCTTAAAGGAGAGCATTTTAATTCACCCTCATTTGGTGAAACCTAAGTGATGTCCTCAAGTCTCAGCCACTTCCTGTGCACAGTTCCCCCAGTCAGCTGAGACAAAAATTGCCCCCCAAAATGTATTGCATCTTGCCATTGGAGTACATTTATCTCTCTCCAATTAATAGAACACAATAGGGTGGGGGGCAGGGAAACTCAAGACAAAAGCAATACCAATTTTGTCACCCATGATGTTGAGAAGCAGAAATATCATGTTCTGGTCGTAGGAGGTTGAGAGGAATACTGTACTGGAATATTTTGTGGGTTCAAGAAATACAAATTGATCTAATCCTTGCCCTAATCCTGACCCTAATCTTAACCCTAACCAGGACTCACAATACAGGTTTCCTTCCATATCTGCAGGTTTGGTATTCTCAGTTTCAGGTATTGACTGGTCTAAAACAGTGATGGCGAACCTTTTAGAGACCGAGTGCCCAAACTGCAACCCAAAACCCACTTATTTATCACAAAATGCCAACACGGCAACAAGGGGGGGGAGGGCTGCTGGGCAAAGGGGTGGAGCAAACTCTGTGCTGGCAGAGGGAGAAAGTGCTCCCATTGGGCCGCTGGGCAGAGGGACGGGGTGAACTCTGTGCTGGGGTAACCACCTGGGTGCCCACAGAGAGGGCTCTGAGTGCCACCTCTGGCACACATGGCATAGGTTCACCACCACTGGTCTAAAATATTCAATACAACTCCTGGAATATGCAATATATATTTCTATAGCACATTACCAAAGCTGGCCACTAGAAGACTCAGTCTGCAATGTAAAATATAGGGTTTGCTGCTATCTGTGGTTTCAAGTACTTGTATCTGATATATGTCTTGGAACATATCCACTGTGGATATGAGTGGTTATCTCTATTGGCCAAAATTCTGGTGCTCAGATAGTAAGTCGTGCTCAATGCATACAGACTTGAGTAGTCCTACAGTGGCACAGATTTGGAGAGTCAAATTAGTTCAACTGGTTCAAGTGGGCTTACTCTAGTGCAGGGGTTCCCAACCTTTTCAAGCCGGGGATCAGGTCATGCTCTCTTAGTCAGCTTCGAGGGCCGGATGGCCATTTTGCCCTGCCTGCACAATGGGGGCAGCCATTCTGTCCCAACAGCTTTGTTTTTCAAATTTGTTTCTCAAATGCCCTTGAAGGGGTGGTGGGCCACATGAAATAGCGCTGGGGATCCGGCCCACGGGCCTTAGGTTGGGAACCCATGCTCTAGTGGCAAGCTAAACAGATACATGAACAATTGTTAGCTTTAGCTGCATGGGGAGCAATTATAAAATACCCCATGAAAGCCTGTCTGATTGCAAAAGACAGCCTGGGAAAGTTCCTTTTGAATCATGACTTCCAGAATACTCTGATCTGGAAGAAGGACCAAATCGAAGCACTTTAATAGATCTCGGGATGTGTTCAATACAAATGGACAGTAAGCCTGTTTACACCTTACTCAGGAGGAATCTAGATTTCTATTCGATAAGGAATTGGAGCCAGACGTGCCTTCATGACAACCGTTCCGCTCTAACAATCCTAATTTCAAAGGACCGTACATGGCATATTTAGGTGAACAGAAAGAATCAAACAGGTAAAGCCAAATAGGTATACAGTACACCTGGAAACACCAGTGTGTGTAACTCAAACCAATCCATGCTCATTGGGTGGATATATTTGATCTTGCCATGAACTGAAGAGCAAAACAATCTACAGTGTTTTAAAAAGAAGAGCCACCAAAGTAGCAATCCTATGTGTTGACTTTCTAAAAGGCACAACAGTAAACTCAATACAAAAAAAGAGGTTCAAGTCCGGACCCTTCTAAATTTCAAGAACACCCTTGAGAAAGGATCAGGATTATGCCTGTCAACCTTAATTCTCCTCTGAACGAAGCTTGACAAAATTTCTGGTCTTGGACTACAATTCCCTTTCTACCACCACCACCACCACCACCAGCAGGGCCAGTTTAGTATCCTGGGTGCTGCCAACCAAAAATGAAGCCTGCAGTGTATCCAAAAGCACTATGCTCAATGCATAGGGACTTGAGCCGTCCTAGAATAGCAGAGAATGGGTGCTATCCATCAGTGTAACACAGGGCTCCATCTCATACACACCCAATAAGCAGATTGAGAAGGTGTGAGGCTAGCATTCATTTAGATCAGGGGTTCCCAACCTTTTTAAGCCAGGGGCCGGGTCACGCTCCCTCAGATAGCTTTGGTAGCCAGACGGCCATTTTGCCCTTCCTCCACCACATGGACCTTCCTGGTGTGGTTGTGGCGGCAAGGAGCCACATGAAATGGTGATATGGTCCGCATCCAGCCCATGGGCCGCAGGTTGAGAATCCCTGATTTATATGGCTGGATGTGACCTTCACACCAACAATCTCTCCCAGTCCCAGAGCACAAAGGGAATCCATCTCCGTGCCTCTACATTTAAAAATATCTTGATTCTTTTTCCAAAAATCAATACTGGACAATAGGACTGTCTCCGATTTGTTAGGTTTTTACCTGGCCAGAATGAATGAGAAGTGATTTTTTAAAAAATATAAATACAGTGGTAGCTCGGATAAAGTCTGATTCGGATAAAGTCGCGGTTTTCATGCACACGTGATGTATCACATAAAGTCCAAAACTGCTAAAAATGGACGTTATCTGAGGTATTTGGTATAGGAACCTCAGACAAAGTCCATTTTTGGACGGTACTGCAACCAAACAGTTGTGAGTTCGATCCTGGTCAGGGCTCAAGGTTGACCCAGCCTCTTCCATCCTTCCAGGGGTCAGTAAAACGAGTCCTCAGCATGTTGGGGGCAAAAATGCTAATTAACTTGTGATGCTAATTAACTTGGGGCAATATATAAGTGTGATTGCTTTGCTTTTTGCTTGAAAATGAGAGGAGGAACCCAAGTCTGTTTTCTCGAACGATAATGCCGACACAACCAGCTAAACAACTACAACAGCAATGACAAAATAAAAATAAAAATGTGGAGATTGCTTTTTCAAAGGAATCTATTTTTGGTTTATAGCGGATGGCACTTCACTGGCCTCAGGAGTGGCCCTTCAGATGGCACTCCAAGTCCCATCGCCTCTCACCCTTGGCTCTGTGGGCTGGGGCTGATGGGATTTGTAATCCAGCAACATCTGGAGAGCTGCTGGCATCTGATCCCTGACCGACGACGTACTCTGCGATAACGAAGACAGGAGAGATTGACAAAAGAGCCCTTATCTGCATACCTGTCAACCTTCCCGGATTGGCCAGGATTTCCCGTTTTTTGGCGCTGATTTGCACCATTTCCCGCCTAGAGCTGCCAAAACCCCAGAATTTGGCAGTGGGGGGAAAGAGGTACTGCGCATCCCCTCTGCGCAAGTCGCCTTCTACGCATGTGTAGAACCCTTCTACGCTTGCATAGAACCCTTCTACGCTTGTGTAGAAGGCTACGCATGCGTAGAAGGGTTCTACGCAAGCGTAAAAGGGTTCTACGCAAGCATAAAAGCCTTCTATGCATGCGTAGAAGGCGACTTGCGCAGGTCCCAGATTGTCCGGAGCCGCGGTTGACAGGTATGCTTATCTGTTCTGAATGCGGGAATAAACCCCACCCCGTGGCTGGACAATTTCTCTCTCAAGACTGGACAAACGAAGAATTACATAACCCAACAAAAGAAATGAATACCCCACACACCCATACAATACATTCTAGTGTTGACACGTTGGAGCTCAAACCCCGCTGGTCTTTTCTTCTGATGAATGAAGTGCATATTGCACAGGAGAAACCAGCGCACTATAAGTCTTCAGTAGAAAATTTCACTCGGTCCAAAGAGAGAGAAAGAAGAAAAGGTTTCTCAATCTGTTCCTAGTCTTGTACAATCTTCTTCTCTGTCCTCCTTGAAGGTTTTATTTTTCGGGGTGTGTGTGTGTGTGTGGGGATCAACTCAGAAGAACATGGAAAAACATTCAAGCCAAGTTGCCCTCGAAGTCTGCCAGGCGCCTTCCTAGTGTACAACGACGTCCTCCTTTTAAAAAACAACCCCAACCCCAAATGTCTCTTTGTGCTCATTTCCTGGGAATCTCTTGGCATAGCCTTTCCAAGCAAATGGTTTCGATGTTCTTTTGCGGGCCATAAAGTGGTTATTTCAAATATCGAAGGGGACGTCAGGAGCAAATCGAATGTACAAAGCTGTGATTTATTCATCTGTCCTGGTGTTCAGGATTTCATAGTACATATAGGGACGACGATCACCAATATGACTGTACAAGCAGCGGCAGTGATCAGGGCTGCTATTTTACAAACTTTCGCTCTCCTGAACTCGGCTTCTTTGCGTTTCAACAATGAATCGTAGCCTGGGGTGTAAATGTCCTCCATCCAATACTCTAAGTTGTTGGGATTTAGAGATTCTTGAGTCTAGAAAACAAAACAAAGGAAAGCTGTTACTTTCCTCACTCTTAGATTTCTGGTTTTAAGTTGAAACACAAACTTTTTAGTCATGAAGAGCAAGATCCAGTTGAAGACCAACCTTTCCAGTTGTGAGAAACTCATTGGTTGACCGATCGATCGACTGATTCCATCTTATACCCTGACCTGCTGCTTACATTTTAGTAAAGGTTTCCCTTGCTCGAAAGTCAGTCATATCCAACTCTAGGGTGCAGTGCTCATCTCTGTTTCAAAGCCGAAGAGCCGGTGCTGTCTGCTTCTGCAGATGTTTCCATGGTCATGTGGCAGGCATGACTAGACACCGGAGTGCACGGAACGCTGTTACCTTTCTACCGAAGTGGTCACTATTTATCTACTTGCAATTCCTTGGTTTCGAACTGCTAGGTTGGCAGGAGCTGGGACAAAGACAGGAGCTCATTCCCTCATGAAGTACTCGGGAATCGAACTGCTGACTTTCCGCTTCCCAGTCAGCGTCTTAGCCACTTGAGCCACTGCAGGGTCTACATTTTAGTAGTGGTAGGGAATTTTTCACTAGATGGCTGGGATTTGAATTGTAATATGAAGAAGTAAATACCATTTCATGCCCAAAGAACAACGCTATGGATAAAAAGCATCCTTCATGGTGCCAAAGTGAAGAACGCTGGGTGGGATTTGAAAAATCCATGTAAAACTCAAAATCAAGCCATGGAAAGTGAATGAGGAACCCTTTGGGCTAATCAGCCTCTCTCAACTGGTCTACCTCGTGGGTTGTTGTGTGAATAAAGGGGGGAGAAGTGGAGCTATTTACACTGCCTATGGCTTACTAGAGAAAAGGTGCCATTTAAACATAGTTAAAAATGAGGGAAAAGTTTCAAATCATGGCTGACATTATAGCTGCTCGAAAGGATGAGGGGGAAAAACAAAGCAAAAATGAAAAACATACCCGGAACTGTTGTTTATATTGCTGAAAAGAAGATTAAAATTCTCTGTCTGGAAAACCCAAATGATGTGAAGGGGGAGAACTAATTTCAGCAGCATTTAAAGACTGATGCATTGTTTGATAAGAGTTTTTTGATAAGGTTTTTTTTAACTGTTTTTTTTCGGGGGGGGGGGGCTAAATCCAATTTTTATTCCTAACTAGAACAGACTCATGAAAAGAATGGGACGTGTTAGCACGACTTCTACATCCCATTGACTCAATAGGTCTATTTTAGCCAGGACTAATTACTGCGTCTGTCTTTATTCGGTTTTACTTGAATCATAATTGTCACCTTAATTGAGCACCAATTGTTGTGTTGCCAGGATGGAGGTCTAGACATTTTATGTGCACATGATTCAAATGGACTATATTTGCATTCTTGTGTTGGGTTAATATTAGCTTCATACGATATTAGCCATTGCATTTTTACTCACAGGAAGATGTGTGTGTGTGCGTGTGTGCGTGTTTCCAAAGAGGGAACATGCCAAGGGTGCTTTAAAAGCCAAATACAGAGGCAGGTTTCTAAAGAAGGCTTCTTCGCTCTCCCTGACCTCGAATTTGTGACAAGAAAGGAGCTTATTATAAAGCTGCCGCCTCTCCCTCCCCTGTCGCGACGCTTCCCGCTTTCGGTTGGGAAGCCAAAATGTCCTCAAGGCAAGGCTTAGCAACACCTTGTGACTGAAGACTTTGGCTGCTACAAGCCTTCTGGGTCTTGGGAAAGATGATTAATCCTCCTCTTTGCTGTCCCTATTCAGAGAGTCCATGATACATGCATGGTCTAGGGCAGGGGTGCCCAAACTTTTCGGTCTGTGGGTTGGTCACATAGTTCACATGGTTCAGGTAGCGCATTTTACATCCGCTTCCAGGAGTGATGAGGGCTTCACAGGCTGGATGAATTGGCATTGGAAGCCGGATCCAGCCCACAGGCCGTAGTTTGGGCACCCTGGGTCTAAGGGGAACACTGGAAATTGCATGCATAAAAGCCAAAGAATTGGACTCGCTTGGCCCATGGACACTGGAACCACCTCTCCAGATCTTGTGGCTGCCACCATTTTCATAGGTGGCCTTAGGTTTTTCTCTCTCTCAATCTCAGTATCTCATTGGTGGTATGGGGCTGACATTGGCCCACCTTATAGGGCATTTTTAAGCAAAGCCAGGCCAGCATCAGGGATCAGCATCCCCCATAAATGCCCTGATTTCACGAGGAGCTTCTTATTCACATCTGTGAAACACACATTACAATGCACAACAACGATTTTGCTACTGGGAATAACACATGATTTACATGATATCGAGTGTGCTGATTCCAAATCTGAACTCAGGATTTGCCTATCACGTACAGATTTTAAGTTATAGGTGTGCTATAGCTGTTCAAATGATCGGTAATTGGGTAATGTAATTTTTACATGGGAACATTATAACAGTTGCAGTTACCACTATGCCTGCTGCCACCTCAGCTGAATCATGTCCCCTGGTGGCATGCATGTTCCAGCAGCAGCCGGGCAAGTCAGTGAGCTGACATCAGAAATATGTATATAAGGCGAGATGGACCAAGAGCTTGTCTCTAGTGTGAAACCATCTTATTGGGATAGTACAGCTAGGCCATAGTGAGTCTGTTTTGAGCTAAAGATGAGTAGGCACAACTATGTTCATAAACACAACATAGCTAATCGTGTCTATATGCGTAATTAACTTAAGATCCTGATGTTCTAGGCAGATTTGGACTTCAGATTTGGATTTAGCACACTTGATTTAGTATAGAACACATTGACCAAGTAGCAGACAATATTTTTTTTTGTGATGCTGTGTTATAGAAGAGTTTCAAAGAGAAACAAGACCAGCATTGGGGATGATCATCTAAGCTCTATGACTATGAGTAGCCCACTGCTTGAATACCAGAGCTAAAGCTAGTACAAGGAAAAATATCATCAGGAAACTCAATATCATGGGGAACTCAACCATCCATGCTGCATAAATCAGCTCTGTCCCTGAATGTCTCTTCAGTAGAGTATGCAGCTCCAGTATGAAGCACATCCATACATGTGAAACTAGTCGATATCACCACTAATTAAACAATGTGCATGGTGACAGGATGCCCCAAGCCTACATCTGTTGAGAAAATATATCCTCTTGTTGGTATCACTCCACCTAAGATGAAGAGAGAAGTAGCAGTGGACGCTGAGAAAACTAAGCAAGAGAAGGACCTTCGACATCCTCTGAATGGATATGAGCCTCAAGTCCCCCAACTCAGATCCAGGAAGAGCTTTATGGCAAGAACAAACATCCTTGAGGATACACAAGAGCAAAACCAAATTAGAGGAAGGAGCTCACTGGACAAAGAGGAACTCTACCTCCTCTATGTCACTTGGAGGACCCTGAATAGGCTGAGGGTTAGATGCCTAAATATAACTCCAACATCCTCAAGTGGAGGATGCTGGTGGACAACAACACGGAATCCAGCTCATTTACTGGTCTGCCAATCACTACCAGGAACACGAAGATTTAATTTTGGCCAATGACAAAGTCAAGAAAGTGGCTTAATTTTGGCAGTCCAAAGCTTGATTGGGGCACCAAAGAACGAGAACATCGCCAACTATCATCACTAGCATTAAGGGAGTGGGGACAAACTCCAAACCCACCTGTATATCTAAAGAGGCCAATTTTCCTTTCTCCCCCGAGTTTCTGGTGTATTCCTCGATCGTCCAGGAGGGCTGAGTCCGCTTGACTTCTGCCAACTCCGTCAGTCGCATGTCTGTGTAGAGAGGGTTGTTCTTCATGTGAGACTTGAGCGATGCTGGGTATGGGTGCGGGCTGAAAACCTGTTCGATCAAGAAGGTTTCTTTTGGTGGCTTGGAATGCCTGTGTGGCTGCGGGATTTCATACTGCCTGTCCACCTGCAAGAGTTTCAGAATATTAGAGAAGGGAAAGGGGCAGCCAGGTTTAGGCTGAACACTTTGCTAGTCTCCCTTCTAGGTGATCTGGAATGCCATTCAAACAGCTGTAGCCTTCAAACACCCCTGGACCTCTGGAAGGTGTGGGCCCAGGTAGAATGCCTGCTGATGTTCGAATGGGAGTGATAGCTTCCTGATGAGGTGAGACCTCCCCAGTTATGTTTCCTTGGGTTCCACCTCCTCAACTTCCTCATCTTCTGTCCTGTAGAGCAGGGGTCCTCAAACTTGGCTCTCCAGATGTTCCTGGTCCTGGACTTCAGTTTCCAGAAGCTCAGATCAGTAGGAGTGCTGACTTAAGTTTCTGGCAATTGAAGTCCAAGGATATGTGGGAAGCCAAGTTTGAGGACCTCGCTGTAGAACATGGTTTCTCATGGTTGGGCCTCCAGGTGTTCTTGGACTTCAATGACCAGAAGCCCAAGTCAGCCCACCTGCTGATCACTGTGGTTCTCCTCACATGAGACCAATGAGCTGAAGGACAGAATTCCTTTGCCCCACTAGGCTCCCCACACAAGACAGAACACCCCAAAAACTGGAACCTGGCCACACAGGGAGAACATATATGCTGGGAGGATAGGCCACTGCTGAGCACCCCATTAATTTCAAGAGAGCAATTGAGTGCTCCCTTTATTGTGTATGGAACATGTATACAAAACAGAGCTCTCTAGTGCAGCAGTTAAGCTCTAACGCTGCAGCCAAAAGCTCTGCTCACAATCTGAGTTCAATCCCAACATGCTCCAGGTAGACTCAGCCTTTCAAGGTCAGTAAAATGAGTACCTAGCATGTTTGGGGATGGGAAAAAATGCTAATTGCCTTGTGAATCACCCAGAGTGCACTAAGCACTGTTGGGTGGTATAGAAGTGTAATTGTTAACAGTTAATGCTTTAAGGGGCTGCAGTGGCTCAGTGGTTAAGAAGCTCGCCTTGTTAGCTTTGAGACCTGGGTACTGCATGACGGTTTGAGCTCCCGTCTCTGTCCCAGCTCCTGCCAACCTAGCAGTTTGAAAGCAAGAAATTGCAAGTAGATAAATAGAGACCACTTTGGTGGGGAAAGATCTTGGGGGCATGAAAGGAGCCTCATTCGGATATCCCCTGAGCGGAGTTTCTCCAGCAAAAAATCATTTCAACCCAGAATAATTTCTGACATGAAATTATTAGTATAAATTATTATTATTAATAATGATGAGCAGGCTGACAGAATACAGGTTTGACATCTTTCAGAGCCCATAGTCAGAATCTTGTTGCATAAAAAAACCCCATTAAATTGATTTAGGTCATTGCTGCTCTATTACTGGCATGCTGGTTGCACCCCATAATCGGCTATATGGCCAGGAACAGAAGCCGACATTTACCACCGCGTCTTACACTATTTCCCTCACACAAGTGCATAACTGCCACTTGGATCCTGGCCAGCGTCTATTTACTTCCCCAATGACGGTTCCGTGACAAGGACGGCTGAAAGTCATTTATACACTGGAATCGCTAATCTATTGACACACCGGTGTTGCGCTGCGCATAGCTGTAATCTTCTGGACGATGACAAAAATCAAAAACCACGACCCGCTGAGGCGCGTCGCATTTCCTACAAGAAGATCAATCCAAGCATGAAATGTTTTGAGGCGATACATCATCCTGTGAAGCTGATATACTATCTCAAACTATTCCCTCCTTGGCCTTATCTTCTTTTATTAAATTGTGTATCCATTTGCTAGGCACGGCATTTGTTTATTAGGAAGAGTTATCTGTACAGGCACATTTTAGGGATGCCTTTTCAAAACTCAGTTTATCATAAATCGTTATCATAAATAGTCTTGGTGAATCATTCACCAAGATGCTCACTATTGGGGAGTGGAGAGAAAACACAGGAATTGTACCACTCCAAGGCCAAGAATTAACCCATCTTCATTTTGAACACGGGACTGCAGTGGCTCGTGGTAAAGATGCTGAACTTGACGACTGGAAGGTCAGAGTTCAAAACCCGAGTGCTGCAGGATGGAATGAGCGTCCATCGTCTGCCCCAGCTCCTGCCACCTTATCAGTTTGAAAGCAAGAAATTGCAAGTAGATAAAAAGGGACCACTTCGGTGGGAAGGTAAACAGCGTTCCGTGCACTTCACTCCTGCCCATTTGGGGAATGGAGTTACAGATGGGAAACCAGTGAAGCAACTTCCCGGGTCCACCAGCCGCATGGCTGATGTTCTACTCTTCAACTCTCTTCACATTCCCAAGAGCAGCACTTGATTGTTTAAAACACTTTTCCATTGGGCAGCATGATCTAACCAGGCTGTTGTAAGAGCAATCTTTCTCACCAGGCCGAGCCAGAGGTGGCAATGAAAATATTCAACCTATGTCATCTACTTTTGCTCTCTCCCACAGTCTCCTGACATTAACACCTATCACCAGTGAATGCACTGCAAAAAATTTATACTACCTACTCTGTGGGCGGGGCCAAATCTATGAGCATGGCCAAACATCCTGCCTTGTGGGCTATGGAGGTGGGCTTGGCCAACCAAGTGGGCATAGCCTCGGGAATTTCCGCTACCGGTTCTGCACAACCCGACAGAACCTGCTGCAGTGCATCACTGCCTATCATATTCCTTCTGCATCATTTAGAAAGACATTTGCAAATGTGGTTTGTGTTCTTAAGAACTGACACAACGCAAACACAATTTCCCGCCCTGGTGAAGGCACACTTCTTACGAGGATTTCTCAACACTGGATGAGACTTTCCAGCAAATCATTAACACGGAAGTTATAAGGTAAAGGTCACCCCTGCTTGAAAGCCAGTTGTATCTGACTCTAGGGTTCAGTGCTCATCTCTGTTTATAACCAAAGAGCTAGCGGTGTCTGTTTCTGCAGACGTTTCCGTGGTCATGTGGCTGGCATGACTAAACACCGGAGTGCACAGAACACTGTTACGTTTCCTACCAAAGTAATATCTATTGATCTACTTGCAATTTCTTGATTTCAAAGTACTAGGTTGGCAGGAGCTGGGACAGAGATGGGAGCTCAAACCGTCATGCAGTATCCGGGTCTTGAACTGCCAACTTGCCAGCCTTCCAGCTAACAAGGCGAGCTTCTTAACCACTGAGCCACCGCAACCCCTTAAAGCATTAACCGTTAATAATTACACTTCCATACCACCCAACAGTGCTTAGTGCACTCTCTGGGTGGTTCACAAGGCCATTAGCATTCCCCCCTCCCCAAACATGCTAGGTACTCATTTAACTGGGAGCTCACTCTATCATGCAGCACTCAGGTCTCGAACTGCTGACCTACCGACCTTCCAGTCATCAAGTTCAGCATGTTAACCACTAAGCCACCACAGTCCCTACAACTGCCCAAGTAAACCAAACACAAATTCCCACCCTAGTAAACACACACCTCTTGTGAAGATTCCCTAACAGTGGATGTGACCTCCAGCAGAGCATTAACATGGAAGCTATAAAAGCATGCCTGATACATGTCTACGGAAATGCAGGCTCTTTGGCGATAAACGGAGATGAGCACTGAACCCTAGAGTCGGATACGACTGGTTTTTGAGCAATGGTGACCTTTACCTTTACTATATTTGCCGGTCCGCTTATGCAATTGTGTAAGGATAGTTACTAACCTTCATCCCCTGATGTTGCCCTGCATACATTTACTGCAACTGATCACACAGGGGAGATTGAAAATACCGTCCAATTGCCTTTGCATGTGAGGTTTGTTTTTGGATTCTGGCCACTGCGCACGCACAAAAACCCACTATTTTGATGGCAGTACTAGAGAAGAGTGAACCACCTCAACTTATAAAAGGAATGCTTTGTTTTTTTGCTCATTTGTTTTCAGCGCAATAATGCTTCTCTACATCCTGGCTACCGCTCTGGGGGAAAATAACAGATGGGTTACCAAAGGGGTCAATAATGTATTACAAGTATGTGTAAGTGCATTCGGTAAAGGTTATAAGTATGGGAACTTTCTCATTTGCATCAGATCTTTATCGCGGAGTTGTGGTAAAAATATTATTGATCAAACTGAAACTGGGGAAAAATTATGTCACCCCTGCTCAAAAGTCGTATCCAACTCTAGGGTTCAGTGCTCATCTTTGTTTATAGCCAAAGAGCCAGCACTGTCTGCAGATGCAGACGTTTGCGTGGACATATGTCAGGCATGACCAGACACCGGAGAGCATGGAATGCTTTAACCTTTCCCACTGAAGTGGTACCCATTTATCTACTTGCAATTTCTTGCCTCCGAAGTGCTAGGTTGGCAGGAGCTGGAACAGAGATCGGAGTTCACTCCATCATGTAGTACCTGGGTTTCAAACTGCTGACCTGCCGCCCATCCAGTCATCAAGTTCTTAACCAGTAAGCCACCGCAGTCCCTACGGGGAAACATTACAATACAGTAAAATTACCTCTTTGGATTTCCTGTGCCAGTCTTTATTTTCGTTCCCGCCTGGGTCTTTCAGTTCTTCCTCTGTGATGCCATCTTGGTTGGTGTAGGGGATGGCACGCCAGTCTCTCGGGGAATTAGAAATGCTTGCAATCTTGGATTCTGTGGCACTGTTTTCCTCCGTCAGTGACCTTGAGGACCGCCTGGTGAACAAGCTTTTTTTTAAGGCTTTGACTCTGAGGCTTTCGCTGTTGCTGCCACTGGCATCTGAACAACACCAGTCCGGATTATTCTCCAGCTTGCCACCATGGGAAGAATCATGGCAGGGGAAAATCCGAGGGGAGGTACTTTCTTCCGACTGAACGTCGCTCGTCAAGGAATTGAAATCTAGCTGGACACTCGCTTTCTCCGGTGGCTGGATCTTCTGATCCAATTTGTTTAGCTTCCCCAAGACTTGGGATATTTCATCCCGGACGCTGGAGAGAGACTCCAGCTTCTTTTCAATTTCGCCGATCCGCAAAACCAGCTTGCAAACGCTGCTTTTTAATTCGTCATCTGCACTGCCCATTTCGAGCCGCGATGCTTTGTCCAGCTTGTTCCTGGTGTTCCCGTTGGCAATTTTGGCTAAACATTGGTGTTCGGGGGAACTTTCGCAGTCCGACTTCTGTATCTGAGAGAGAGAGCCCGTACTGTTGTAACAAGACGATTGTATCACCCCCGTAGAGCCGCAAACGCTCATGTCATCTAGAAACCTGAAGATGTCACTTATATCATCGCTCACAATTTCTGAGTCATCATCCGATTGCTTCCGAGAATGGCGCTCCCCGTATTTGTTCAGGTTTGGGTGGCACATCTCCCTGCACTTTTTGTGTTCCAACCCTGCGTGATCCGTCTGGGTCCCCACGCTATTGCTTTTGTCAATGCTGAGCAGCTGGACGGAGGTGCAGTTGATACTTTTGTCTTTAAACTTTTTAATGGGTTCGTGGTTCTCCACTTCTAAAATGGCAGGAATCTCTTTGGGTATGTGGCCATTGGGTTTCATGGCATAGCTGGCCTGAATCATGGGCTGATGATCCTTTGGGTTGAGATAAGGTTGGTGCCTCTCAGCTGCTGGAAAATTAGAAGACTGCCCGTTTGGACCCTGATATCGGGAGTTCTCCTCCGACTGTTTCCTGTTAAAAAATGATCGCTCAAAATCAGGTACTTCCTCAGTGTTTAAACTCCAACTCTTGACTGGCCACGGGGTTTGTTTGCTCGGTTTTCCCAACCACCGTTTGGGATCTTGTGGTCCAAGAACAGTTGTTGGGCCGAAATATGTAGATGCCTGGAGATCATCCAAGCTTTCATGCTTGGCTCGCCTCTTTTCCGGTATAGGAGAATAAATGGGGTTCAAGTATTGGCTGCTGTAGGGCATTTCGAAGCTGTGGTTGAAGAACACCGGCTTGGAGTCCTCCTTCCTGCTGGGAGGTTCAACCAGGTCATCGTCCCCTTTGCCAGTCGGCGATATCAAGCTAGGCGAGATGGTCAGAAGGTTATGGAAGTCCTCCTTGAAGATGTTCCGCTTCTGAACACACGACTGCATGACGAAGGGTTCGTCATTTGCAATGAAAGTTTCCTTAAGGCTTGTGCTGATCGGCAAGGAGTCCTGGTCAGATATCGATTCGGTCTCGATGTTCATGGGGAAATAGGTGCTCTGCATTTCACAAGGGGGGGAACTGGCCATGGTGTATGAGGCCAGGGCCTGCAACCGGTCAAGGGAAGCTGCCCGGCCTTTCAATTCCTTGTTGACGCTGAGCAAAAAGTTCGGCTCTGAAGTCGGGACAAACTGCGGGCAGTCTTGGCATTCTCCCTTCATGCACTTCAAAGGCCTTGTGTTTGAATACCCCCGGCTGAACTCCCCATCTCTCAAGTCACAGTTCATCACACAGTCCATCCTATTGCACACCTCCGTATCCGAGCGGCAGGATTCAAGCGATTCTTTCTTCCGCACCTTCTCCCGCCCAACTGGGAGTTTCTCCTTGGCCACCCCTCCGTTCATCTGTATCAGGTTGAATATCGTCACGATGTCAGCGGCCACCATGATCTTCTTTGACTGCTGGTTGTTGTTGGTGCACCTCATTTTGTCTTTGAACAAGGTGGCGGGGAAATTTGGATCCAAGCAGGCGGTGTAGAAAAGGACGCTCCGGAGCTTGGCCAACTGGGTCAAATCGAACCGGGCGCACAAGGATTTGCAGAGATCTTGGTAGGAGACCATGTTTTGTTTGGTGTCAAGTTCCTCCAAAATGTTCACCAAGAACATTGTCGAGTCCTGAGCGCCTTCCATGGCTGATGGCTAGCACGTTTATTCTGCTTGATCCAGGTCTAAATGTAACACAAAAGAGAAAGCAAAATCAAAACATGTTTATGTAAAAGCACATTCATTTGTTTTCAGTTATTTCCAGTGTTTAAAGTAAAATGTGGACTGCAAAAGATCAGTTGATGTAGCCTCTTCCCCTAGACTGGTATGTCAGGCAAAATATCAACTGTTCCTCAGTTTAGTATGCTTAGTGGTTAAGAGGCTGAACTTGATTACCGGAAGGATGGCAGGTCAGCCGTTCTAGTCTTGTGTTCCATGACAGAGTGAACGCCTGTCTCTGTCTCAGCTCCTGCCAACCTAGCAGTTCAAAAGAAAGAAATTGGAAGTAGATAAATAGGTAATCTAGGGAGCAGTGATCAAACTGGGATAAAACTCGTCATTAGAAAGGCTTGTGGAGCCAGAAAGGGTGACTCAAGGGAAATCAGAAAGGCAAGACATGAAAATAGCAGGAATACAATGTTCTTCCACCTTCCACTATCTACCTGTGCTATTTCTCTCTCAGTTTTCAACACATGAAACATTTCTACAGCATGTGTTCAGTCAAGTCTTTGATAATACTGCATCACAATAAATAAATAAATAAATATTGTCTGCTACTTGGTCTAATCCATGTGCCCGATGCTAAATCAAGTGCGCTGAATCCAAATCTGAAGTCCGATTCTGCCTAGGACATCAGGATCTTAAGTTAATTGTGTGTATAGACACGATTAGCTACGTTCTCTCATTCCCTAACCCTACTCATCTTTAGCTCAAAACAGACTCACTATGGCCTAGCTGTACTATCCAATAAGATGGTTTGACACTAGATACAAACGCTTGGTCCATCTTGCCTTATATACCTATTTCTGACCTCAGCTCACTGACTCGCCCAAACATGCCCCGCCGCTGCTGGAACATGCATGCCACCAGGGGATGTGATTCAGCTGAGGCAGCAGCAGACATAGTGGTAGCTGCAACTGTTGTAAGGTTCCCATGTAAAAATACATTACCCAATTATCGACCATTTGAACAGCTATAGCATGCCTAGAACTGAAAATCTGTATGTGATAGGCAGATTCTGAGTTCAGATTTGGAATCAGCACACTCGATATCATGTAAATCACATGTGTTATTCCCAGTAGCAAAATCGTTCTTGTACAGTGTAATCATACCATTTATCAAACCATAAAAGGGGCTTCTTCCTGATCAGAAACCATGGAGGCAGTCATAAGATACACCACCATGCATCAAATTGGATTTAATTAAATCGTGATACCACAAAGCCAAAGCAGAATGAAGGCGGAAAGGATCGCCATCACTTTGAACAGGCTTCTTGATCATCCACTTTGTCTGATGATGCTACTGATTTGTCTTTCGTCTTCTTCTTCATCTTGCTTTGCAGGGGAGAGAGAATGAAGCTTTCCACAAAAAAACCTACGAACCTCTTTTCAGCTTGGCATTAGTCCTCGAATAGAGTTACTATTTCATTACAGGAGCTACTTGTTAGAATTATGATCCCTGAAACCCAAAGGGGGAAGGAAACTGTGCGCATATGTTTCAATAGCCTCAGTTACACTCATCCTATATCGTCTCAAGCAGGTTTATATATATAGTTACTCAAAGGTGTTCCCATTCATGCAGCTGACAAAGGCTGTCCTCTTTCTGTGCTACGATGAAACCGGGTGTGAAAAGCGCAAAGGAAAATGTGATGCCAATTCAAACCCAACTTCTGTGTTCACAGTGGACTGTGACGTCTCGAAACACCAAAACTTTAGATATTTTCCCTGTGATGAAGTTTAGGAAGGGAGATGAACTCTCTAGAAAAAGGACTGGCCTCATCTTACCCCTTCCCAGAATAGTGCTCATAATCCAGAGTCCAGGAAAGTTACCTTCTCCAATTTCAACTTCATGAGTCTCACCGACTTAGAGCTCTAAAAATGATCTATTTTGAATTTAATGGGGGGAAAAAAGGTAAGATATACACCTAGGTCAAGGTCTCTCCTGCTTGAAAGCCAGTCATGTCCAACTCTAGGGTTCAGTGCTCATCTCTGTGGCAGGCATGACTAGATAAATAGGTAATCTAGCGGGCAGGGCTCATATCCGTTTACAGCCAAAGAGTCAATGCTGTCTGCGGACATTTCCATCATCATGTGGCAGGCATGACTAGAAGCTGGAGTGTACAAAACGCTGCTACCTTTCCTGCCAACATGGTGCCCGTTTATCTACTTGCATGGAATGATTTTACCTTTCCTGCTGAAGTGGTACCTGTTTATCTACTTGCAACTTCTTGCTTTCAAACTGCTAGGTTGGCAGGAGCCGGGAGAGATGACGGATGCTCGCTTTGTCACGCAGCACTCGGGTCTCAAACTGCTGACCTGCCGACCTTCCGGATGTGAAGCTCAGTGTCTTAACCACTAAGCCACTGCAGTCCTTAGAATATAGATGTAACAAGTGATCAATGGGGAAGTGGGCTTTGCTTGTACAACAGGACTGGTGAGTCAGACCTAGGTAAGACTTTCCTGACCTACTGGAATTCTCAGTTTCCATCATCCCCAGCCACCTGTCTGGAATGATACTGCTTGTATTCAATACTTCGGGTGGTAAACACAGTTTATTGCCTTAGCCGGCTCCCATGGCTGTAGCTTTTAATTTTCCTTTTAATTTTTAATTGCACATCCAACATTTATTTTTAATCGCCCCGCATACTGTGCCGGTGGCTTTTTGCGGTAGAGATGGGTTCTTTTATATGCCACGATCCCATTTCACCGTCCCAAAATATGCCCAAGGGCACAGGAGGGACAAGACAGAGAGAAACAGCTCTTTAAAGAAGGTCGTATCCAGATTCCTTCCACCGCATGTTTTGCTAAGAGGCAGGGAGAACGGTTTGTGTGTCAGCAAAAATAATCCCTGCCCAGAACCAGTCTAGATGTAATCATGCAACACATCGTTGTGTTGTTTCCTTGCAGTGCTTTTATCAATATATCCTAGACATGCAGCATAGGAGAGATGAAGCAAATTAAATAAATGGACCTAGTGCTTCTTCAGCCCGGCATTGTGTGCCAGTTTCAAAATCGATTTTGCTTTCCTTTCCATTCAGTTCAGCTATAATCACAAAGCTGTTTGAAATTCTCCCAGATCGAGCCAGGATTTAGAAAAGGCAGAACTCGGAGCCTAGTTGAAACAAAACAGAAGAACTATAATTGCCAAGGAATGTAGAGAAGGAAGTGCGTTCGTGTGTAAAAACCCTTGTGTATGGGAGATCAGAGATTGAACATAAGATGTTCAAATGCTTGGACAATCAAGGACCTTCTAGACCAGGGGTGCTCAAGCCATGGCCTTTTGGCTGGATCCAGCCCCTGATATCAATTCATCCAGCCCATGCCGCCCTTGTCACTCCTGGAAGCGGAAGTAAAACCCGCAGGCTGTATGGGAGCATTTTACTTCCGCTTCCGGGAGTGACAAGGGCAGCATGGGCTGGATGAATTGATATCAGGGGCTGGATCCAACCCACAGGTCGTAGCTTGGACACCCCTGGTTTAAGCAGAGAAAATGTTGCAAAACAGATTGCAAGGCGCATTTTATTTCTGTTTCTGGTGGGAGGAACTACGTGGCCGGTCCACTGAACCACGTGACCAGCCTGTGGTCTGAAAAGTTTGGGTTCTAAAAACCAAGGCTCTGGAACCCGAATATACAAAACATCGATTTAACAGTTATAGCTATTGGGACTGCAGTGGCTTAGTGGTTAAGACACTGAGCTTGAGGACTGGAAGGTGATCAGGTCATCAGTTGGAGACCTGAGTTCTGCATGATGGAGTGGGCCCCCATCATCTGTCCTAGCTCCTGACAACCTAGCAGTTTGAAAGCAAGAAATTGCAAGTAGATAAATAGATACTGATTTGGCGGGAAATGTAACAGCATTCCGTGCACTCTGGTGTCTAGTCATGCCTGCCACATGCCCACGGAAATGTCTGCAGATGCAGAAAGTGCTGGCTCTTTGGCTGTAAATGGAGATTAATAATAATAATAATAATAATAATAATAATAATAATAATAATAATAATAATAATAATAATAATAATAATAATAATAATAATAATAAAAATTTATATCCCGCATTTTCTCAGCCAAAGCCGACTCAGGGCGGCCATTACAACATGTAGATATCATACAATACAATAGTGAGCACCGAACCCTAGAATCGGATACGACTGGCTTTTGAGTAAGGGCGGCCTTTACCTATATCTTAGCTACAACTTGCCTGTTTCAAATCTAAAACCTTATGGTTCCCCTTCCATCTCAACTAGAAACTGGAAGAGATTATGCCTACCAAGGTATCTACCCATCCTGACACCACCTCCTTCAATATAAAGAACCAGATGTCTTAAGTCAGCGAGTCAAGCTGTATACTACAGACAAAGGGAATAAGAAAGACGCATCCAAGCCTGAACTGATCTGTCAGAACGAATACATATGCAAAAGATTCAGTGGGATTATCCCGGATCTTTGTTTCTATGAACAGCAAAGAAGTCGGCACCGACCACTGCAGAATGTTGAAAAGTTTTCCATCAACCCCCACCAAGCTTATATCGAAAGCAGTGGATCAGACAAGGATACTGTATTGCTTTATCTGTTCCAGGCCAGTTTCAGAATAAAGTGCCTTCTATTAACAATTAATGAGAAAGGATATATAGTAAAACACCTACTTAACATAAAAAGTCTGTTCCATAGGATTTTATGTAAATCGTTTTTTACATAACTTGAAGCAAACCCAAAGGAAAAACTTTTTAAAAAATCTTAACTCGAAGCAAACCCATAGGAAAAAAGATATTAATGTAAATCGAAGCAAACCCATAGGAAAAATGATTCCCCCCCCCCCCACATAACATGAAGCAAACCCATAGGAAATTGTGTTATGCAAATCGGAACATTTATGTAAATCGGGACATGGTTTTAGTGCAAAAATCATTATGTAAGCCGAATTTTATCTAACTTAAGGCATTTGTAAGTTGGGGTTTCACTGTACTTTGTCTTTGGAAAGAGACAGTTTTTCCAACATGGGAACACACTGCAGTATAAATAGGCTCCCACTGATAAAGGTTGCCTTTGCTCAAAAGCCAGTCGTATCTGACTCTAGGGTTCAGTGCTCATCTCTGTTTATAGCCAAAGAGCCAGTGCTGTCTGCCTCTGCAGATGTTTCCGTGGACACGTGGCAAGCATGCCTCAGCACCGGAGTGCACGGAATGCTGTTCACCTTTCCCACCGAAGTGATCCCTATTTATCTACTTGCAATTTCTTGCTTTCGAACTGCTAGGTTGACAGGAGCTGGGACAGAGACGGGCGCTCACTCTGTCCTGCAGTACTCGGGAATCGAACTCCAACCTTCCAGTTGTCAAGTTCAGTGTCTTAATCCCTTGAGCCACCGTCCGCAGTACTACACTACAGGTGAAACTCAGAAAATTAGAATATCGTGCAAATGTTCATTCATTTCACTTAAAAGGTGAAACAAATATATGAGATAGACTCACTACATGCAAAGCGAAATATGTCATGCCTAAATTCGTTATAATTGTGATGATCATGGCGTATAGTGTACATGAGATTATGTGATGATTATGGGGTACATGAGATTGGGGGGTTAGGTTTTCATAAACTGTAAGCCATAAGCATCAATATTATAACAAAGTAATGCTTGAACTATCTCGCTTTGCATGTAATGAGTCTATCTCATATATTTGTTTCACCTTTTAAGTTGTATTACTGGACTGAATGAACATTTGCACGATATTCTAATTTTCCGAGTTTCACTTGTACGCTATTGGGGAAAAACTGCATTACACCATTGAAAAAACACACAATACCACTTGCAATTTGCCAGAGCTGCATTGTTTGGGTCTTTAGAATAAGATCCTAAAGGTGTGACATGAATCAGTCCTTGACTTTAATTAGGCTGTGCTGAATTATTTCCCGTACTCCCTGTGTTAAGATGGGGGCACTTTAACTTAGCACTTTGTCTTCTGGAAGAATAAGCTGCAGAACCCATCATTCTATTCCACCTTCCTAAAACTACCTGTTCCGAAGCAATGAAATGCCTTTTGCCTTCCCATTTTTGAACAGGAAAATTGCAAAAGAAACCCAGCAAGGAGGGCAAGTATCAGAGTGACAAAAAGATTCTCTAACCGCTCCCCCCCCCCTTAATTTGATGCAACTGTGGATAAACCTGAAGAGTCCATATTGAGTCAATATGTCCAGGTTAGGGTCGGTTCTAGGAAGAAATGTACACGTATATTGCCAAATTCCACCACTATCGTGTTAAAAGAAAAGACTTCAATAGAATCACCTTCACAGGAGTGAAGAGGAAACTCTACAGTACGAGGGAAACGTAGCAGACCAGTGTTACATAAAGGCTTGCTATTTGCGCCAATGTTCCATGTTGGCACATACGTTGTTTGATTCTGATAGTGACAAGAAGGGAAGCAGCGTGGTGTAGTGGGCTCAGGGTCAGATCAGGACTCAAGACATTGGCTGGCCAGTGAAACTCAATGGGTGAGTGCAGTGGTAAACCGCTCTTGAACATCTCATGCGCCTTGGGTCTTCCATGGGTGTGACACATTCCAACAGAGACCATTCCAGGCTTCATTATCACGTAATATTAATCAATCCTAGCGTTTTGCTTTACCCTGTTCTAGGATCCAAGATTTTAAAGCCGCTCTGTGCATAAACAATCCAGGCTACATCCTTAGATTTCAGATCTGTGGGCATACGGAAGTGGATCAACCTGCGGAACTCACATCCATATAAGGCATCAGGGTTTATGGGTTGGGAGGGGATGCTAGCCTGCTTTCAGTCCTTGTTCCACCAAATTCAGGGGCTACAAATGTTGGTTACTTCTCTGGCCAAAAACTTTACAATGCCTTCAGCACTGTAGTCAAAGGTATGTTTTGCTCCAAAGAAACACACTCAAGTGGCCTGATTCTCCAACATAACCTGATTCCAGCTTGACATGTCTCTGGTGGGACTCTTGCTTGTTATCTATTTGTTACCCCTATACTGTATCTTGATTTTCAAGGGGCAAACACAATTCCTTCCCTCTAGCTTGACCCCAGCAAAATTATGTAGGCTAGGCTGAAAGAGGGTGCGTTTCATGGCCAAGTGGGGATTTGAACCCAGGTTTCCTTAGTCCCGTATTTTAACCTTTACATCCCATTGATAACATTCAAAGATCAGCTTTTATACACTGCAACCCGCTTGGTCTGATTTTCCCCCCTGAGTTAACAAATAAATCACACTCAAAACAGAAAACAGAAAAAAATTGAAATAGCAACAAAAGTCTGGAACACCTTTCCTTCTTTCCTTCCTTCTCCATCTCTTCTTTCTTCTCCAACTCTCTTTACCTGCTTCCTTTCATTCTTTCTCCCTTTCCTTCCTTCCATATCTCTCCTTTTCTTCTTTCTCCATCTATCCTTCCTTCATTCCTTCTCCACCTCTCCTTCCTTCATTCGTTCTCTTCTCCTTACCTGCTTCCTTCCTTCCTCCATTTCTTTCCTTCTCCATCTCTCCTTTTCTTCTTTCTCCATCTCGCTTTCCTTCATTCCATCTCCATCTTACCTTCTTTCTCTCTTTCTCCCTTCCTTCCTTCCCTCCTTCTCCCTCTCCTTCCCTTCTTTCATTCTTTCTCCATTTATCCTTCCTTACTTCCTTCATGTTTACATTTCTCACCCACCCCTTTTCTCTACATCCATGCACATCTATTGACCAATGGAAGAGAAGGCTGCCCATCCATGATGAAATGAGCTCTAGTCCATAAAAACTGTATGCTACTATAAATCTTCTCTTCGCTTCTGAGACATGAGAAGACCGTGCCATTAAATGTGATTAAAACAGCCTATTTGGTGGGGAGATAAGTCAGCTTTAAAAATAATCAGCATCGTAACTAGAGCAAGCACACACACACACACACACACACACACACACAGGGTGGGTAAGTCGGGGAGTCAGTTGTACATTGCAAAGAGGGAAGTTGTGGCAAATGAAACAACTCCGCTAACAAGTCCTGGAAGGCTAAGAGTTGTGGAAAACTACACAGGCCACTTCATCAGATGCATGAAGTTGGTCGAAGACACAACAAGGCACCATGAATCTTGGCTTTCCAGGCACCTAATGGTGTTTTGTGTATATTGTCCTAACAAAGCTTCTACCTGCTTACTCCATCACCCCAAATGCTTCCAGAGGGAGGAGTGGGGGGGGGGGGGTTTGAACTTGCCTCTTTCACACAATGGCTTCTACACAAGGTCACTGGTTTATGGCTTCAACCTCCCTGTGGACCCCTCACTTGCTGGGCCAAGTAGGACATCCTTGGCTGACAAGGTGGCTCCTTCATGGGATCTGGATTCGCTCTCCCTCAGCTGCGAGAGCAGACAGGAAGTGAGAGGGTGAGGATGATGGGGGGAGGGGCAAGGAACCAAAGGAGAATGCCTCATCCCCTGGGGACTCAAGCATCAAGCAGACCCTTCTTCTTCACCTTGAGCAGGTGATTGCAACCAAAAGGAAAGAACATCTGCCCGGTCAACAAGGCTACGGTTTCACCTTCCTGGCATCAGCCCAAACCAGGCTGTTGATGGGTCTCATGGACATTGGTGTGGAAGCGATGGCAGAAATGTGTTGCTTTTCCTTCAACATAGGAGAAAGCAGGGTGGCTGGGGTATTTGCCACCCGCTCTGTACAAACCTGCTTTCATGCAAAGGGAAAGTTGTGCAAGAGTAAAAGGGACAACACATTTCCTGCAATACCCCATACCTGCCGTAAATAAAGGAAATATCAAATATCCAAGGAGAATGCTTTGTTTTACTTGGTGTTTCCTTAACTGGGGACCTTCCTTCTTTCCTTCTCTCTATCCTTTATTCTTCCTTCCTTCCTCCCCTCCTTCCTCTGTCTTTTACTCTTCCATCCTTCCCTCCCTCCATCATTTATTTATTTTTCCTTCCTTCCTTCCCTCCCCCATCATTTATCTATTCTTCCTTCCTTCCCTCCTTCTCTATCCTTTATTCTTCCTTCCTTCTCTCTATCCTTTATTCTTTCTTTCACCAGTTTTAAAAATACTGGCTGCTTCAAATGCAGTTTCCCCTGGTAGGGCAAACTTTAAACTTATGGTGATGATTACTGCTACTGTATTACTATTATTGTCTTATGTAACTAAAACCCTGCATTAGGTAAGTGCTCCGTAAAGATACTGGAGAGAGATTTTTTTTGGGGGGGAGAGTGCAAATTGTACAGATGAAAAATGGCTCAGGTTGTTGTTTGATGTATCACTGCCTCTCTCTCTCTCACACACTCACACTCACACTCACACACACACACACACACACACACAGGTTTAGAAGTTTTATTTTATAGACCCTGGCAGAGTAAGATGCAATTGACTTCCTGGTGATACTTCCTGCCAATGATGTTAATTAAAACAAGACTAAGTTAATTTTTGTTGTAAAATCTCATGCAGGTAAAAAAAATGAACAGCACCTCTGAGATTTCCAAGGAAGTAGTAAACCCAGAGGAACTCAGTCTCCACTTCCAAACCATTCATCCCTTCTCAAAAGCCCTCTTCTCTGTTTGAGTGGCAAAGTGCAAAACAAAGAAGGATGACTTTGCCAGAATAGAACCGAGTTTCCCATCCAAGGAAAGAGAGGGAGGGGAGAGAGAGAGAGAGAATATGATATATAAAAAACATTAAAAGCCTGCAGGCTCCCAGGATTTCTGCCCCAAAGCCTTGATTTTTGCCCATCAATGATGCCTATTTGTGGCAAAGAGGCTGGGAGAATAATGCCCAGGGTTCTCCTGCCATCCCCCAGATCAGAGATGGCGAACCTTGACACTCCAGGTGTTCTTGGACTTCAATTACCAAAAAAACCAAGTCAGCACTCCTGCAGATCAGGGTTTCGGGGAACTGAAGTTCCAGAACAGCTGGAGTGCCAGGGTTCACCACTACTGCCCTACATATACTGTATGCCTCTGCCAGGATGTTGTTGGGTAAAACTGCTGGCCAGTCAAATGTGCATCGCCACAACCCATTCCCACAATTCAGGCTGCCGTTTGGGAGGAAGAAGTGGAAGCTGGGAAGGGAAAAGAGGAGAGAATACCAGAATCCCTGAAAGGGGCAAAGGCTGGGTCCCAATCCAGGCCTCTGCCAATGGAAAAGTTTTACTCCTCTGCCAGCTCCTTAACCATACCATGACCCACTCACCAAGATCCGTGGGTGAAGAAGGCTTGAGCCCAAAACAGATCCAGTGTGTGTCCCTTTCCAAGGGTTTAGGATTTCAAAAGGGACAGATTTCCCTCCCAGCTCTTCCAGGGGAAGCTTCTCCCCCCAAAACAACCCTCCTTCGGGTGGCCACAGGGCTCTTGGGCGCTCAAGGGACAAGGGAGGCTTCTTGCAAAGGATGGGGGGAGGGGGGTGTCAGATGGGTCCCTCCCCTCCAGATGTGATCTCTTAGCAGCCTCTGGCAACCTCCCCCACCTATTTTTTTTTTGGGGGGGCGTCTTGGAGAACCTACAAGAGAAAAGGAAGCCCCTTGCCCAAGACCAGACCCTGCCTATCCTAGAAGCAAAAGAAGCCAAATTGGGTTTTTTGTTGTTGTTGTTGTTGTTGTTGTTGTTGTTGTTGTTGTTGTTGTTGTTGTTGTTGTTGTTGTTGTTGTTATTATTATTATTATTATTATTATTATTATTATTATTATTATTATTATTATTATTATTATTATTATTATTATTATTATTATTATTATTATTATTATTATTGGGGGGTTGTCCCAAAATCAGTCTTACCTTAAACTTGCCTCCTTTTGCTGGGGAGGGAAATGCCACGATGCAGACTTGCTTGCTTGGATGGATGGATGGATGGATGGTTGATGAATTGGTTGGTTGATTTCCTTCCTTTTGGGGGTGGCGGGGTGCCTCTATTTCTCTCCCCGGCTCCTTCTCTCGCTCACATCAAGCGCTTTGGCTGCTGTTGCAGCTGTGTTGGGCGGCCACTGGCAAACCAAACGGAGAGGAAGAGGAGGAGGAGGAGGAAGAGGAGCCCCCCCCCCGCTCCCCAATAGGCTCGCCCCATGGCGCCCGTCGAAAGGTAGGCAGGCAGGACAGGACAGGAGGAGGAGGAGGAGGAAGAGGAGGAGGAGGAAGGCCAGCGGGTTCGATCCTTCCTTTGCACCCGAGGAGGAGCCAGACCCGGACTCTGCGGAGGGCTCGGGCCGTTTGCAGGATGCTGAAACACCCCACCCCCACCCCCCCTTGTGTGTGTGTGTGTGTGTGTGTGTGTGTGTGTGTGTGTGTGTGTGTGTGTGTGTGTGTGTGTGTGTGTGTGTGTGTGTGTGTGTGTGTGTGTGTGTGTGTGTGTGTGTGTTTTCCTGGCTTCTCCAAGACGTCAAGGGCTCCGGATCTTCCTTAGCCAGGAGATCAAGCCACAGAGAGAGCGCAGGGGATGGGGTCCCTTCTTCCTCCCTCTTCCTCTTCCTCTTCCTCCCCCTCCTCTCTCCCTCACCTTTTCTCTCCCTGGATGTCTTCCCTCCCTCCCTCCTCTCTTCTCCCTGCTTTTTCCTCCCTCTCCTCCTTCTCTCTTCCTATATTCTCCCCTTTCTTTCCCTTCTCCCCCCTCGCCTTCCTCTCCTCGCCGACCTTTCCTTCCTTCTCCCCATCTCTCCCCCTTTCTTTCCATCTCCCTCCCATTCACCCTACCTTCCATTCTGCGCCCCCCCCCCCCGTGCGTCACTCATTCACACACACAAACGCACACGCGTGCATGCAGATTTCATCTGTGCATAAATCCAGTTGCAAAAAGACTCACTCAAGGAAGAGAGGAGGACGGGTCCAACCCAATGTTGGCCGCACAGGTTGGCAGCCTCTCTCCAGAACTCCAGGCACCAGACTCCACTCACTCACTCACTCTCCCCCACCACCACCATCCCAACACACACACCGGATCCACCCGAATGTGATGTGTCTTTTTTTACCCATCATCATCATTCATAGTTGGTCTTCTGGCAGAGACAGAGCCAAATTTGAGAGAGACCATTGAATGGACACTAGACCCATCATCTTGAACCCAGGGTGGAGACCCATTGAGTGCTTGCCTTCCCATAGCTGTGTCTCTTGACCCGAGTGCTGCCCAACAGAGTGGGCCCCCGTCTGACTCCCACCTCCTGCCAACCTATCATTTTGAAAGCAAGAAATTGCAAGAAGATAAATAGGTGTAGCTTTGGCGGGAAAGGTAACGGCATTCCATGCATCTAGTCATGCCTGCTCCATGACCATGGAAATGTCTCCAGACGCAAATGACGCTGCCTCTTTGGCTATAAATGGAGATGCACACTGAATGCTAGAGTCGGATACAACTGGCTTTTAAGTAAGGGCAACCTTGGCATTGACTAAGTTGCTATCCCATTTCTTTTGTTGTTTAGCTGCCTGTCACATCCCCTACAGAATTAAATCACAAACACACTTGACATGAAAGGCTGCGTTCCTGGAGGTCCACAAAGATCCAAATGCTGTGATTTATATTCTTTTTAATGACAGTGGACTTCTTTACAGCAGTGCTCTAATATCAGATGACAAAACACAAGCACCGGACAAAACCTTGTTGCGGCAAGAACATCAAGTTGTAGGTCCATTTATCATTCAGGATTTGGTGAGTCAACCACTCCGGAAGTCCCATTCATTCAGCCGGACCGGCTGTTGTTGTAACTTATTATGCTACACGATGTCAAAAGTAGAGTCAGCCCACTGAATAAATGGGATTTAGAAAGAGGTTGACTCACCAATTCTCCTCTGATTCAATGCTCGAATGTGACTTACTATGCCATGCCCTACGATTTCAGCTGCTCTGTGCTAATATTTTACCTTGAATCGGTGCTGTAGAATACATTTCACTCCACAGTACCGGCAGAAGGTGAAATATTAACACGGAGCTCTGCAGACAATCCCTTGTGGGGCTTTGCCAATGCTGTTGGAATACATTTCATTCCAGAGCTCTGGTGCAGCTCACGAGAGATATTCTGAACCATGTAAGAATTCTGCACCAGCAGTAGCCAGTAAGATGCTTCTTGCAGCCAACGCTTGGAAAGTACTGTATGAAAGTGGAATTTCATTTACCGCTTTGCCTAGTGTTCCCTGAAAAATTAATTTGCAGCATGTAGGATGGACAAGATTGCCATGTAACTCAGCGCCTCTGCTCCAGGCCAGCGCAGGGTCCGGGTGCTTCAACTAGAAGACAAAGAATGGGCAGTTTGATGAGTTCTTGCCTAGTGAAACGGAGATCCAAAATGGAAGTGTAAACTTCAGCACAGTTTACAGTTCAAGCATTTGCAATATGAATGCATCCTACGTGAGAGTTGTGGCAAGCTCAGTGCTTAAGATAGTGAGCTTGACAACTGAAAGGTTGGCAGGTCAGCAGTTTGAGGCCTGAGTGCTGTGCAATGGAGTGAGATCCCGTTGACTATCCCGGCTCCTGCCAACTTAGCATTTCAAAAGCAAGGCATTGCAAGTAGATAAATAGGTACCACTATGGTGGGAAAGGTAACAGCGTTCCATGCACTGTGGCCTGCCACATTTCCATGGAAACTTCTGCAGACACAGCCTCTTTGGCTGTCAGTGAAGTTGAGCACCAACCTCTAGAGTTAGACACGACTGGCTTTCGGGGAAGGGAGATCTTTACCTTTATCTAAGTAGGTATGCATGTATTGCATGCTCTCAAGTTGAATCGTACAGCATCACTTTCTAGGGCAGGAGTTCTCAACTTTTTAAAGCTGGGGCCCAGGTCACGCTCCCTCAGACAGCTTCGGGGGCCCAGATGGGCCATTTTGCTCTTCCTCTACCACATAGCACTTCCTGGTGTGGTGGAGGCAGTGAGGGGGGGGCACATGAAACGGTGCCACAGGCCGCATCTGGCTCACGGGCTGCAGGTTGAGAATCCCCATTTTAGGGTTTTCTAGGTAGAGAATAGCAGAAGTGGTTTACCATGGGCAACCATGGGGCTGTGTTATTCCAGGAGTCACAGTGGGAGAATCGAACACCCAATCTCTGGTTCTGCACCCAGATACCTACAACACTGAGCTATCCGGCCAGTTGGGTGCATCCTAGGGTATTTAATTTCCCTTGGATCGAAACAGAGCTCAGCGAAGAAGTACAAAGATAAGGGGATTTTTGTTTTTTTTAAAAAAAATCACAGAGTGGAGAAAATGAAGGAAGCCAAAATACTGCCATCATCTAATGAGAAAAGAAAATGCATGTGTTTTTTTTTATAAAAAAAACCCAACAGATGGTCATGTAAGGTAAAATAAATGGGAGTGAAATGAAGAAGGTTTAAGAGTTTCTGAGCAGAATAATTTGGCAGGCTGATTTGAAGGCAACATAAATGTCCCTGCTCAACCCCTCTTCCTCTGGGGTCAGAAATCATATGATGATATTGAGCCCCTGTAGAAAAGGAACAAAGAGGAGAAGAAAATTATTGAATCTAATTTTTAATGAGGTTTGCTATCCGCCTTGAGCATTTGTTTTTTTATTGGAAAGATGGGATACAAATGCCAAAATTAATCAAGTAATAATCCCATGCCCGGTTCCTTGAACTGTTCCTTACAGGGCTTGGCTTCGAAACAGCTCATTATTCTTAATGAAAACCATCAGCTCAACCACTCCTCCTCTTCATCCTGCATTCTAAGTAAATTATGGTCTTTCTTAAAAACAGCTTCTAAAAACAGGAGCTAAATGGAGCATCGCAAAAGTTAATGAAGGGTGCACTTTAAATGCCTCTCTTACGCACACACACTGAATTTATGAAAAGCTCCCTATTTAAGCCAGAAGTCCCAGAATCTTGACACAATCTAATGAGCCTCAAAGCCAGAATTTGGACGGGTTTCCTTTTATCTCAGATTTGATTTTTAAAAACCCACTTAAATCTTTCCCGTCAAACGAAAGAACAACTGTGCAAATGTTTGTAAATTCTTATTAGAAGTGACCAAACAAAATTCTCAGCTCCCTGTATTATTTTGTGTGGCACTAATGTGCCCAATGTAAAGAACATCTACACTGGGTATTAACTGGCATTAAAGGTAAAGGTTTCCCTTGCTCGAAAGCCAGTCGTATCTGACTCTAGGGTTCAGTGCTCATCTCTGTTTGAAAGCCGGAGCCAGCGCTGTCTGCTTCCGCAGACATTTCTGTGGTCATGTGGCAGGCATGACTATACACCGGCGCACACGGAACGCTGTTTACCAAAGTGGTCCCTATTTGTCTACTTGCAATTTCTTGCTTTTGAACTACTGTACTAGGTTGGCAGGAGCTGGGACAAAGACAGGAGTTCGTTCCATCCTGCAGTACTCGGGAATCAAACTGCTGACCTCCCACTTTCCAGTCAGCATATTAGCCAATTGATTAAGTACCATTTAAAGATGTCCAAGTTTTTACATGATTCTTTTAACAATCCTAAGAGGTAAGAGACAAAACAGTCCACATTTCCAATGTGCAATATCAGAATTGGCCCCTAGAGGGAACCAGGGAGTTCTATATGGCCAACTTGTTGCAAACTCATACTGCAATATGTATATATTTGATTGCACTATTATATATAGATAGATATATATGCAATCAAGGCAGTGGTAACAACAACAATCAGGACACCGAGAATCAACGAGCAATTGAAAGGATTCTTTTGAAAATAATGGTCCAGGCTGTGCGCACAAGTCAGTTTGATTGCACATACATTTCTCATAGCATTGAGATGTCAACACAAACAGCGGCACTGGGAAGTGAACATGGGGGGGAAACTAAGCAGAAAAATAAAATGAAACAAAAACCAACAAAACAGAATAAGGGTTAATTGGTCAGGTCCTCACTCAGCCAGTCAACCAAGCAACCAAGCAAGCAACCAACCAACCAACCAACCAAGCAAACTCTCCCCAGAGCCCAACTGGCATTTCGATTCTTGAATTATTCGTAAATCACCCTTAAAACCTCATTTGTTTCTGCCAAGCACTTGCCATCAAGTCCTGTACCTTTCATTAATTTGGTGCATTTCTCATCAGTACATCTGGTAAGGGACGGATTGATTTCTCCCAGGCAGCCCCATGCCAAAAAGCCTTTAGCTGAACAAAAATCAGTGCCCTCTCATCAATCATCTGCTGATTGCCAAAGCTGGTTCAAAGGGACATTGTTTGAACTACATTGTGCCCAAAGATGCTGGCTCTACATGTGCCCTTTTCACTGGTACTAATAAGAGACAGCAAAATAGTGCCTAAAGGCCATATGGCTCCCTAAATCCTATTTCTTTTCCACCCCAGAAAAATTGCTTCTGAAATACCAGACATCACAATTTCCTTCCAAACTTCTTCATTAATTACCCCGACAAGGCTTCTTAAATGCTATATTTGCAATCAGTTTTCAGCCCCTGTGTTTGAAGGGGTGCTTCATAATTCACTAGTCTGAAAGCTGCCACACTATTATATATTGTTGCTCTTTTGGTTTTTACCAGTTTTGTTTTATTTTTAGGAGACTGCGGTGGCTTAGTGGTTAAGACAATGAACTTGATGACTGGAAGGTTGGCAAGTCAGCAGTTCGAAACCCGAGTACTGACCAACAGAGTGAGTTCCCGTCTTTGTCCCAGCTCCTGCCAACCTAGCGTTCCATGCACTCCAGTGTCTAGTTATGCCTGCCACATGTCCACGGAAATGTCTGCAAATTCAGACAATGCTGGCTCTTTGGCTAAAAACAGAAATGACCATGTGGCAGGCATGACTAGACACCGGAGCACACGGAATGCTGTTTACCTTCCCACCGAAGTGGTCACTATTTATCTACTTGCAATGTCTTGCTTTCGAACGGCTAGGTTGGCAGGCGCTGGGACAAAGACGGGAGCTCATTCCGTCCTGCAGTACTCGGGAATTGAACTGCTGACCTTCCACCTCCCAGTCAGCGTCTTAGCCACTTGAGCCACTGCAGTCCCATATAAGCAATTAAGCCACTTTACATAACTTAAGCCTCTTTGGGTAACAGCAGAAACCCCACAAAGAGGAGGAACCTGCCTCTGTAATTTGCTCAGCTTGCTCATTCATTCTGTCTGGTTCACAGCTTGGAAAGCAGCCCCTTCAGGAACCAATAAGTAGGCCCAGCAGGATGTGGACAGTTATGCCAAGGGGAGGGGAAAATCATACAACCACAACCCTCTGATTTTATTGAGGTTGGATTTTAACTGGGCATGGTTTTGACATTTCAGGCTGACCACAATGACAGAAAACTGTTAGACTGATGTGACATTTTAGCTCTTCATTCGCTGACATTGTCATGCTCTGAATCAGGGTTTCTCAACCATGGACCCCCAGGTGTTCTTGGACTTCAATTCCCAGAAGCCTCAATCAGCTGGTATACTGACTTGAGGTTCTGGGAATTGAAGTCCAAAAACACCTAGGGACCAAAGGTTGAGAAACCCTGCTCTAAATCAACTCATCCCCAAGTCTGTGATGGACCAACCTTATCACGGTAAGTGATGGAACTCTTCCTGCTGATCTTACATCCTATGGACATTATCACTCATGTCTTCTCTGATGGTATGACAGAGATATATCTAGTACTACCTTTGCAAGGGCCATGGGCTATGATTTAAACAAATCACACCTTCTCAACCAAGTTGGTGTGGTTTGGATCATTTTCTATGAGGCCCATATGGAAGTAGAAAGACCTGACTCAGGGCCAACACAAAGCAAAATAATTCAAATCCAAAGCTTGATCTTGCCCCTTGGGAAAGTAGTAATGGTGGAGATCACCTTCTGCTGCATACTTTTTCATAATCCACGAAGTGAAAAAGATCTTGCAGAAATGAGAATCATGATCTTTACCACTATAAATCAGATTAAGAACTTATCCTTCTTTACCCCAACTGTTTTCATTATCTCCCAAACTATAACAGTAAAGATACTGGTACAAATCACTGTTGCATCTGTCTCTTTGTCTCACCTATAAGAAATCTTCTACCACTTTTCTTCTTCTTCTTCTTTCATGTCCTGGACAAACTTTAAACTTCCAAAATGATGCCACATTCTTTGCTTTGTCTAAAATTAAATTCTCATTGGTACGTATTTCTGATAGTAATCGGCAGACCAGCAAATAAGCTGATTCTTCATCACTCCACCTTCACAGTGTGTTGTTGTCCACCAGCAGCCTCCACTTGAGTATGTTGGTCTTGCATTTAGGGACTCCAACCCTCAGCCTGTTCAGTGTCCTCCAAGTGATGTAGGGGAGGTTGAGTAGCTATATCCTCTTTTAATGTTGTTCCTTGTCCAGTGAGCTCCTTCCTCTGTCTTCTAATTTGATTTTGCTCTTGTGTACCCTCAAGAGTATTTGTTCTTGCCCTAAAGTGCTCTTCCTGGAGCTGAGTTGGTGGACTTGATGATTGGTATTTCCTTCAGTGACTCTCAAGTTTGTATAAGCAGGAACTTTAGCAGGCTGGAGGGGAAGTTACCTTTGAAGCCCAGATCTGAAGATCTGGCAAAATCATCATCTTCTTTTTGTTCCTCTTCCCATTGCTGTTAGTAAAACATCAGTCAAAGAATAGGTGAACTAAAAAAAAACCTCACAGAGAGAAATTGGAATCCCAGAATAAAGACATTCAAACCCATTTCTTGTATTTTGTCATAACAGCTATCCCTGTAATGGAACTAAGTAGTTCTAAAAGCCTTGGTGATCGAGAAGAAACTAGCTCATAAAAACATAAGACCACCCTTGCTGGATTACAGGCCACAGGAGCCCATCCAGTCCAGCATTGTCTCACACAGTGGCTCACCATGTGCTTCAGGGTATTATTCCCAAGCAGTTGCCTTCACCTGCTTAGGATTCCCTGGAAATGGCATTGAGAGATATCCTGCCTATCTCTCCAGCCCGGAGGTTATCAAACATATGGACTATGATGTACTCTTTTAAATTATGTATATCAGATTTCTTTTCTTTTCGTCTTCTGTTTTTCCAGAATTACATTAGAATTCCTATTAGCTGCTTGCAAAACAGCTCGACATCTTCAAGGGCCTGTTGGTTCTTAAAGATTGACAGCCTGCAGAATTAATAGGTATCGTCTTGTACAGAGTTCAAGTAGGGTTGAGTTTTGATGCACCTCATTTGTAATCACCTCTTTCGCCGGTGATCTACTTTTGAATGTTTAGACTCTGGACCTAATGATCTTGGTTGGGGTCGTCCCTTAGCTGCTGGTGCTGCATTTTAATTCCTGTAGGATGTTTAAGATCTCGTGGATTCCTGGCATGGCAAGGAGGGAGAAATCTGGCCGTAGGTTCTAGAGAGAAAGACAGGCTACTAGCCAAAGGAGCGCAGGCAAAAGTCACCAGCTATAAGACACTCTGACTTATGTTTCTCCATGCCTGTAACAACAATGGAATATCGTTTCATCATTGTACCCCAATCAGATCAAAGTGGAGATACTGACAGAATAACATAACAGTTAACATGTTGTCGTCTCACTTATTACATCGCTCATCTTTTTTCCATTTCATGAGAATACCTCTTGATCTGCATCTGTTTTTGATTAAAAGCAAAGCTTACCTAAGTGCCAGAATTTCTGGCAGCTCATCCAGCACGGCAGTCAGAGAGAAATTAGCAACCTAGTGCCTGATCTCTTCATTATCTGTGAGACTAGAAAAGTCTCGAGTTGAGCTAGATGGGGACCTTGCTCTAGGTTCATGGGTCAAAAAGGTATACTGGGTGTAAATGGGTGCAAAGAGCCACAAAATCCCAAAGGAAATCAGCGGTGCTCAGCATGACATGGTGATTGATAGGTTGAACTCAGACTTCTGGATGATATGAGTTCAGGTCTCCATTAACACAGACAGCTTAATGGATGGATGGATGGGCAGGTAGATGGAGAGAGAGAGAGAGAGAGAGAGAGAGAGAGAGAGAGAGAGGGCTGGATGGATGGATAGATGATTGACAACCGACCATGGAAAAATGAAATGTGAGAGGTAATTAGTCATATGGGGTGGGGAGAGCGATCAGCATCTTTTGTTACAGATGGATTTCCAAGCCTTGGGGGGAGGGGAAAACAGATTGGGAAAATTGGAAGCTTTGCTCTGAAACAGCTGAGTTGTTATTCTGTTATTTCATCGTCGATCTTGGTCAGCATTCGTTTAGTTTGAGAAAGAATCATTTTCATCCATCCGTTGGCCGAGGAGAGCGCTTTTGGTACCTTGAATGTTTCCAAAGTGGCTGATGCAGCCTTAGGAAAAATTCCACCGCAAAAATTTCTGATTCTGTAAAGCAGGGGTGCCCAAACTTTTCAGGTCACAGACTGGTCATATGGCTCAGTGGGCCAGTCATGTGGTTCAGTGGGCCGATCACAAGGTTCCTTCTGCTGGAAGAACGAGGAAGTAAAATGCACTTTGCAATCTGTTCTGCAGCAGGATGAGACAGATTTTCTAGCTGCCATTTTCTTTGCTTAAACCAGGGGTGCCGAAACTTCAGCCCGTGGGCCAGATCAGGCCCCTGATGCCAATTCATCCAGCCTACATCACCCTCTTCGCTCCTGGAAGCAGAAGCAAAATGCATCCGTATGGGCACGTTTTGCTTCCGCTTTCGGGAGTGATGAGGGTGGTGTGGGCCAGATGAATTGGCATTGTGGGCCTGATCCGGCCTGTGAGCAGTAGTTTGGCCACCTCTACTGTAAAGGGTGGAAAATGTCTGTATAACATTTTGTGCTTCTTGTTGAACTGTATCACCATCGTATTTATCACGGGCCGATGAATGACTGCCTTACCTGAAGCATTCATAAAAACATTACTTGGGTTTTGTTGTTCACTTTGTCAGACTCGATGCATCGGAAAGGTCAATGTCTCTCAACTAATCCAATTACTTGGGGCTCATCTATCATCGAAGTTCTGCAATGCCTTGGTTAGGCTCACGGCTTTTTGTTGTTGTTGTCAACAAACTGAGTCTGTGCATATAGGAAACCTGGATTTAATTATCAGACTTGTGGCGGCAATGAGATCCTTTTAACTTATCCTCCCAGTTCTCGCCCCATCCAATTTTTAAAGATTACTTTGGTTTAAGCCAGCAAGATCCAGATTCATACCTATCTTTTATTGGCGGATTCCATTCTGTCGCCATTCATGTAGACCGCTCAATTTCCCTTTGGCCAGAGCTTTGAAGTACAGCATTACAAACAAGATATTGTGAATGACATTGTATTGGCTCCTCTTATTGGTGACCTCATTGCGTATTAACTTCTTGCTTTACAATTTTCTCATTTAAAAATATTATATATATATAATTAACCTCCGTTGGACTGTGACTGCAATAATTTGGTTGTTTTGATAATTATCTACACATTGAGTGCTTGTGGTTGGAGAGCACACAAATTCTCCAGATACTGAATGAGCTAATTTGTGTAAATTTAGATAAAGTCACTTGGGGAGGAAACATGACTCATTAATTACTTTCTGTACTGTGGCAAGGTGGTTTACTGGAAAGGCAGATGGAAGAACAAGAAAAGAGCAGAGGCTAATTTTAAGGCCCCATTAGAGTTGTAATGAAGGCGATTGTTGACCTAATTCTGCATCTACATTCATTGCTTGTGGATAGTCAATGTTTGGAGAAGTCAATGTGGATAGTCAATGTGGATAGTCAATGTTTGGTCTACACGAACAGTTGATAAACAGTTGACAAAAATAGAGATCTTCCCTGGCAGAGGGGCTGTATTTCAGCACTGCAGCCAAAGCTCTGCTCATGATTTAGATTTGACCCCAAGGGGCTCTAGGTTGACTCAGCCTTCCATCCTGCCAAGGTAGGCAAAAAAAGAGTACACAGCATAATGGGGGCAAAATGTTAATTGCCTTGTGAAGTGCCCAGAGAGAGCTCTAAGCTTGTTTGTTAATGCTAACAGTTTTCTTTCCACGATAGACAAGAGCAGTGGTGGGCATCAGCAGGTTCGCACCAGTACGCGTGTACCGGTAGTAAAAATGGCTGGCCCCACCCACCACACCCACCACCTCCTCCTCCTTCTAGAAGAGCCTTTGGAGGGGTCTGGCTCCATTTTCCCCTTCATCAAAGGCTTTTCCTGGGCTCCGTTTCACCCCAAAGCACATCCCCAGCCATTCCAGAGTGGCTGGGGAGCCACTTTGGGGTGAAACAGAGCTCTGGAAAAGCCTTGGACGAAGAGGGAAATGGCTTTAGAGTTTTGCTATAGAGTGATGAAAATAGAAGAAGCTTCTATTTTCATAGCTCTATAGCGAAGAACAGTCACATGGCCAATAGGCCACGCCCACCTAGGCACATGGTCACGCCCACAGTGTGGTAGGAATTTTTTAAATGCCCACCACTGGACAAGAGGTCTATGATAATTGTCATAACTGGAATGGAACCAATCCTGAACGTCACACAGCGACAACTAAGCAAGTGGTTTGTCCATTTGAGGAGAAAGTCTTGGGAATCCCGTGCTATAGAAGACATATATTGAAAGAGGGGAAGGACAAAAGAATGAGGCAGACTTAGAGGAGAGTGGAGAGAGGACATCAAAGAAACATTTCAAGAACACCACTAGAAGTGCCAGAGCAAGAACCCTGTATCTCCCTCTGAAGAAGAAGGAGAAAATGACGATGTAGACATAGAAGTAGAAGAAATAGAATTAGAATTAGAATTTTAGAATTAGAAAAAGAGGATGACAACGATGACGAAGACATAGAAATAGATGAAATAGAATTAGAATTTTAGAATTAGAAGAAGATTCAATTCAATTCAATTCAATTCAATTCAATTTTAATTTATACCCCGCCTTTCTCGGCCAAGGCCGACTCAAGGTGGCAACAACATATCAAACAGTACAATGTACAATATCTAAAATACAAGATACAATATTACAAATGCAACAAACATACATACAGTTACTATTTCAAAATAAAAATAGATAAGCAGATTACAAGTTATAAATTAGAAATTACAATGTTAAATATCTTAGCAAACACCAGTACAGAAACCCTGCCACCAGCCCCAGGTGCTCAAACTTCCCTGCGGCCAATGCAGGACTGGGGAAGGAGCCTTGGCAGGGGGCGGGGGGGGGAGAGCAGTTCTTAAATTCCTTGGGGGGGCAGTTCTTAAAGTCCACGGTGTGCTTCAGTCCCAGGTGCTCAAACTTCCCCGCGGCCAATGCCGGACTGGGGAAGGAGCAGTACTTAGACCCCGGGAAAGGCTCGTAAGACAAAACAGCTAAGGCAGTGGCAGCTCCCACCCACTTCCTTTCCCCAGAGCCGAGTGCTGTGGGCTCTGGATCAAGGCGGGGAGCGTCCCGGGCTGATGATGATGATGATTTTTCTGGTTTTCTTTTCCATTTGGAAAAACACTTCCTTTTTTCATTCCTGGTCTTCCTAGCGAAGGTCGGATCCTCAAAATATAAATGAAGATCTCATGAGGATATTAAACCAGTCTTCTCTTACCTCTACCTGCTTCCGCTTTGTCAGGCCTTACAAACTAAATGGGCTCCTTTTCATAGCTTCTGCCTCATATGTTGGGCTTCTGCTTCTCCCACCTTCTTCTCCTAGACGTTGTTATCTTCTCCATGAGACTTGGCTTCTCATTGCATGTCCAGAGTCCGATAGTCTCAGTTTGGACATTACAAGTGAGAGATCAGGCTTGATTTCATCTTGAACCTTTTTTGGACTGTGACTCGTAATTCTTGCTCATTAACTCTGATGGTTAGAGCTGATGAGAATTTCACGGCACATCTGGAAGAAACTAGCTTTCCTAGCTGTGTTTGAGGTGATTCTTCACCTTTATCTTAAATTCCATTTGTACTGTACTGATGACCAAAGAGCCATGGATTCCAAAGGGCAAACATTCTGGGCCCCTGCATTGAGCATGGATCCTGGCTCAGTTGTCCACACCTATTAAAAACCATGCCTCCATGTAAGTTGATTGAAGCTGCCTCACTCAAACATATGATCAGACTTGGGTTTTAGAAAGTTGGTCACATTTATCTGTGCATAATAGCTTTTAGGCTGAATTGTTATTTTTAAAAAAAACTTTTATGGGATTATAATTTAAGTGGCTTTTTGATGTACATCCAACAATGCAGTGGATAATGGACACAATATGTCCTGTCTCCCTACTTCGACCAGTGGACTGTCTTCCCTTCCCTGTGGTTAACCAGAACCATATAGAAATCTATTCCTTGCTGGCTTAGAGAAAAAGGAAAGAGAGAGAAAGAAAGAAAAAGAAAAATAGCTCACCAATCTCCCAACAGTGAATGCAGATTGAATAACAGAGTCTTATGCTGTGAACTTTCATCAACTAGCGGGCTTTAGCACAATTGTTTTCTGAATGTTCTGCTAAAATAGCCTTAGTCATCAATCAAGCCATTTTTCTATTGATCAGACTGATAAATATATTAACTACAAATTCCATAATCCACCGTTGGTAAGGGCAGCATTAATAAATGGTGGACATTGTACCCCCAAAAGACAGAAGTTTGAGGGTGGACAAACTGCTAACTCAGGGTGGGCAAAGCCCGCCCTGGCCACCCCTGGCTATGGCCCTGATTATTGGTATGCCTCTCTCGTCTAACTGTGGTGGTTTTGTGCTTAAGATGCTGGATGTGACAACTGGAAGGTCAGCAGTTTGAGACCCGAGTACTGCACGATGGAGTGAGTTCCCATCGTCTGTTCCAGCTCCTGCCAACCTAGCAGTTTGAAAGCAAGAAATGGCAAGTAAATAAATAGGTACCACTTCGGTGGGAAGGTAACAGCATTCCATGTGCCTAGTATCTAGCGTCTCGTCAGACCTGCCACAAGTCTACGGAAACATCTGCAGATGCAGACAGCACTGGCTCTTTGGTTAAAAACAGAGATGAGCACTCAACCCCAGAGTTGTATATGACTGGCTTTGGAGCAAGGGAAGCCTTTACCTTATCTAACACATGGATGTATTATTTCAGTGTGGATGTTCAGAAACTGGTTGAGCATATCAGTTGGTGTGGATTTCATTTTCAGTTAGAAATTGCTGACCCAATATCTCATACATTAGCCTAAATGTAACCGGGGTGGGAGTGGGGGAGGCTGAGATTAAAGAAACTGAAATGGATAGAATTGTTGATTGTTCCCTATCTGTCGTTGCGGTCCTTCCCACAGCTTCTGAGATTCAATGCGGAGAGACGAGTCTCCTTGAATGTAAAGCAAACAAAACCCGCAGATCAAAATATTTGCACATCATAGCCTACTGACTTGAAACAGCGGGAAGCTGAGCCAAGCATTGTGCATTCAAGTGATAGCTATGCCTCGCTAATCCGAAGCGTATCCTTGAGTTTAAGAGCTTGTTTCTGTCAAGCAACATGGGCTTTTAAAAAACCCACACCCCATAAGTTCGGGTTTTTCCTTGTGTCTCCAATTGTTCATTTTGGCTCAATGCCCCACACTTCCAAACCAAACCTTATCTGAATTTATCCCCAACATCACGTGATTCACATGGTTCAGATACTCAAAAAACAAAACTTTAGACACAACTTTGCGGCTAGTAGGATATTTGTGTGCTTATTTTGGGATACATTAAAACCCCGATTTACATATGCCTCGAGTTACATAAAATTCAACTTACACAATGATTTTTTGCACTAAAACCATGTCCTGATTCTCATAAATATCCCAATTTACATAACACAATTCCCTATGGGTTTGCTTTGAGTTACGTAAAAAAATCATTTTTCCTATGGGTTTGCTTCGAGTTAAGTAAAAAAAAACAATTTACATAAAAAGACTTTTTACCTAAGTAGGGGTTTTAATGTACTAACACTCAAGGTCTGGCCAGATTATCCTACTATGGTAATAGAGTAGACCATACTGCCAGTGACTCACTGTCAAGCATCAGGTGACAGTTAACTAATCTGACAACCCTGAGGACTAGTGGCCCTAGCGAAGTCCACAGAGAAGGGTGATGGTCCCCAAGTGGATTAAATCCTACTTGAATCCATCTTGATGGAGGACAACAGCTTCATCCATCCTGGCCTGGAAATGCTGAGGAGGACTTTGCGTGTCAAAAGGGCTCAGGACCAGAAAGTGACTTGTGGCGCTGAATCGGTGGTTATGGGTGTCCCACTGTGATGTGGAAGGCAGATGAAAGGCCACAGCATTATTTTCACAGCCTTCATGGCTGATTGCCATGATGATCGCCAATATTGAGAATTGGATATGGCACAAGAAGGAGGAGGAGGAGGAGGAGGACAACAACAACACTCAACATCTTCTGCCTCTTCATGTCTGATACTGTCTCCTCCCTCCCTGTTTTAGCCTCTGTATAGTGTTCATTTTCCCCTCATTTGCATGCATCATCTATTCTTTTAATAGATGCATCCTTTCCCCCAGGTATCTAATTGCAGTGGAAAATCAAATCTCCTTTCATGCACAGAAAACCTGGAATGTTTCAATTTAAATGTATTGGCTTTTCAAAAGGGCGGTTAGTTCATGCATTGAAATGCATCTGAGTTGATCACAGGCCACACAAAGCGTTAACCCTGTTGGGAATATCAGAAGCAAGGTTCATGGAGGGGGAAAGCCCCATACTCTTATAAACAACAGTCATTTATATGATCTTCTGCAAACGAAATCGTTCCAGCTGGTGCCGATGGAGGCAATCGTCTCAGACAGGAGAACTGGACTTTCAGATTTAAAACTGTAGCCTAAATACTTGGCAATTGATCTGGAAATTAACTGGAAGTCTTAGCAGGGACTTCATTTCCCAAATGCTTTTGAAGACAAGCAATGTCATTTGGAGGTTTTTTTTAATGGCGGGCAAAAGACAAAATTAAGGAGGAAGGAAAGATTCTGTGCCTTATTCTCCAAGGGCCATGATGGTGAACCTTGGCACTCCAGGCGTTCTTGGACTTCAGTTCCCAGAAGCCCAAGTCTCTGTGAATCCACAAGCATGGGTTTACTGTGCGTATATGCAGTAAGCCCATTTCTGTGGATTCACAGAAAGATGAGCCTCTGGGAATTGAAGTTCAAGAATAGCTGGAGTGCCAAGGTTTGCCATCACTGGACTAGGGAAATTCTGCAGGTCAATAAGATAGTCTCTCCCCCCCCCCAATCAGTCTTTTGTATTTTCCTTATTAACTTATATTACTACCATCTTTGTATTTTAATCAGAAATTGTCCTTTTCCTTTACAAACAGCCTGGCTTATGAGAAGTAAAGGAAGTTGCTTCATGTAAACCGAGGCTTGGAGAATCTGTTCCAGTCAAAGCTCGATCCAGTGCTGGGTGGTTCCACAGTGGGACTGAAACTGCCCCTGTATTTTAGCTTAACAGGTCAGTGGGTCAGCAGTTCGAGACCCGAGTACTTGCATGACGGAGTGAACGCCTATTGCCTGCCCCAGCTCCTGTCAACCTAGCAGTTTGAAAGTAAGAAATCACAAGTAGATAAATAGGTACCATTTTGGTGGGGACGAAAAAGCCGGCATCAATGCCGATGGAGCCATGGAGCATTCTGAATCTGAGAAAAGATGGAAGGACATGGGTAAAAGTGTGTGTCTGTAGCTGAATGTACCAAGCACCCCAATGGGAATCTGTCCAGATCTCCTGCTTCTGAGACTTTACGGGGAGCCAGCATACATATGTAATTGATGATAAAGATCTCATTAAACTGGCTTCTCTGACAAAGCCTCCACCACTTCACCCTCCTCTTCATTTTAATTGTGCCTCTCTCAATTACTTCTTCTTCTAACAATCATAACATCATTGTCTCCTGCAATGTAGATATCTTTGCGGGATTCTCCCAGCCAGAAGTCATAAAAGTCATAAAAGCCATTGATCTTGGTTTGGGATGTTGTCTATTTATAGGGATATATATATCCCTAGTGCACTAGTGCAGATGAAGCCACAGTGGACCAGTTCTATGAGGACCTAGAACACCTCATAGAACAGACACCAAGAAATGATGTCCAAATTATATTAGGAGACTGGAATGCCAAAGTAGGAAATCAAAAAGTGGAGGGAATAACAGGCAAGTTTGGTCTTGGAGTACAGAACGAAGCAGGGCAAAGATTGATAGAGTTCTGCCAAGAGAACGCACTGGTCATAGCAAACACTCTCTTCCAGCAACACAAGAGGCGACTTTACACATGGACATCACCAGATGGCCAACACCGAAACCAAATTGACTACATACTCTGCAGCCAAAGATGGAGAACCTCCATACAATCAGCAAAAACAAGACCTGGAGCAGACTGTGGCTCAGATCACAACCTACTGATCGCAAAATTCAGGTTAAGACTAAAGAAAATAGGGAAAACAAGAAGACCAGACAGATATCACCTAGACAGCATCCCTAAAGAATACACGGTGGAGGTGATGAACAGATATAATGGCCTGGACGCAATAGACAGAGTGCCAGAAGAATTATGGACAGAGATAAAGGACATCATGCAGGAAGCGGCAAAGAAAACCATACCAAAAGAAAAGAAGCGTAAGAAAGCAAAATGGTTGTCTGATGAGGCTCTTAAAATAGCAGAGGAAAGAAGGAAGGCAAAAGTCAAAAGAGAAAGGAAAAAATACAACCTTCTGAACACAGAATTTCAAAGAAAAGCAAGGAGAGATAAGGAAAACTACCTAAAAGAACAGTGCAAAGAAATGGAGGAAAACAACAAAAGAGGCAGGACTAGAGATCTCTTCAGAAAAATCGGGGAAATAAAGGGAACATTTAAAGCAAAAATGACCATGATAAGGGACAAAGACGGAAAAGAGCTAGCTGATGCAGAAGAGATAAAGAAAAGATGGAAAGAGTACACAGAGGAACTCTACAAAAAGGACCTCAACACTCCTGATAACCACAATGATGAAAAAACTGAACTCGAGCCAGACATCCTGGAGAGCGAAGTTATAAAGGCCCTAAAGAGCACTGCAAACAACAAAGCTAGTGGATATGATGGTATCCCAGTCGAATTTTTCAAAGCGCTAAAAGATGATGGCGTCAAATTACTACACTCAATATGCCAGCAAATCTGGAAAACAAAACAGTGGCCACAGGATTGGAAAAGATCAGTATACGTCCCAATCCCAAAAAAGGGCAACGCCAAAGAATGCTCAAATTACCGAACAATTGCACTCATCCCACACGCCAGCAAGGTGATGCTCAAGATAATACAGGACAGACTTCAGCAACATGTGGAGAGAGAACTACCAGAGGTGCAGGCCGGTTTCAGAAGAGGCAGGGGGACTAGAGACCACATTGCCAACATACGTTGGATCATGGAGAAAACAAAGGAATACCAGAAACAAGTTTACTTTTGTTTCATTGATTACACTAAGGCATTTGACTGTGTGGACCACAACAAGATGTGGCAAGTAATTAAAGAGATGGGAATACCAGAGCACATCATATGCCTCCTGAGAAATCTGTACATGAACCAAGAAGCAACAGTTAGGACAGAACATGGAATGACAGAGTGGTTTGGAATAGGAAAAGGAGTAAGACAAGGCTGCATTTTATCACCCTGCTTATTCAATCTATACACAGAGCACATAATGCGAAATGCAGGGATGGAGGAATCACAATATGGGATTAAAATTGCTGGGAGAAACATAAACAATCTGAGATATGCAGACGATACCACCCTAATGGCAGAAAGTGAGGAAGACCTAAAGAACCTCTTGATTGGGCTGAAGGAGGAGAGTGCAAAAGCTGGCTTGAGACTCAATATCAAGAAAACCAAGATAATGGCAACAGGCCCGATCAGTTCCTGGAAAATAGATGGGGAAGAAGTAGAAGCAGTGACAGATTTTACTTTCCTGGGATCAAAGATCACGGCAGATGGGGATTGCAGCCATGAAATAAAAAGGCGACTGATTCTTGGGAGACAAGCCATGAGAAACCTGGGGAACATAGTGAAAAGCAGAGACATCACATTGCAAACAAAAATTAGAATAGTCAAAGCAATGGTATTCCCAGTGGTAATGTACGGATGTGAGAGCTGGACAATTAGGAAAGCTGAACGCAGAAGAATAGATGCCTTTGAAATGTGGTGTTGGAGGAGAGTTTTGAGAGTACCCTGGACAGCGAGGAGAACAAATAGGTCAATCTTAGAAGAAATCAACACTGACTGCTCATTGGAAGGGCAAATAGTAAAGACGAAGCTAAAGTATTTTGGACATCAAATGAGAAGGGAGGATTCACTTGAGAAGGCCCTGATGTTGGGAAAGGTGGAGGGCAAAAGAAGAAGGGGGAGGCCAAAGATGAGATGGCTAGATGGTATTGTGGACGCAACGGGCACAGAGCTGGGAGTGCTGAGGGGGATGGTGGAGGACAGAGGTGCCTGGAGAACAATGGTCCATAGGGTCGCAAAGGGTCGGAACCGACTGTGCGACTGAACAACAACATATATATATATATATATATATATATATATATATATATATATATATATATATATATATATATATATATATATATATATATATATATATATATATATATATATATATATATTCTTTTCCTTTGGATCAGCATTGCCTTGGCACAGAAACAGTGCTAGGTTGACCCAGCACTCAGGTTTTGAGCTGCTGACCTACTGACTTTCTGGTTGACAAGCTCAGCATCTCAACCACTAAGCCACCACAGCCTCTTAAAGGTGGGACAGGTAAAGGAAAAGGCTGCCCTTGCTCAAAAGCCAGTCATATCTGACTCTAGTGTTCAGTCCTCATCTCTTTTTATAGCCAGTGCTGTCAGCACTGCGCACATTTCCTTGGACATGTGGCAGGCATGCCTCAACATCGTAGTGCACATAATGCTGTTTACCTCCCCACCGAAGTGATCCCTATTTATCTACTTGCAATTTCTTGCTTTCGAACTGCTAGGTTGACAGGAGCTGGGACAGAGATGGTAGCGCACTCGGTCATATAGTACCCAGGAATCGAATTCCTACTTTCCAGTCAGTGAGTTCAACGTCTTAACCACTTGAGCCACTGCAGTCCCACTGGCCCTCTAACTCCTACAACATGCTCACCTTTACTTTAAGGCTTTTTGGTGTGGGGAAGAGGTCGATCCTGGGGAGAAGGGGCTGCCAAGAGGGAGCCCAAAGCCTCAGCCTTCAGTTGGAACATGGAGCTGTCCCAGGTTCCTGAACCATTTGTCCGTATTACTGTCCAGACTATTGTCATGGCCTTTTGCAGCTGATGGGAACCCAATTAAGTATCAATTGGGCTCTTTGTTTCCGATGGACAGAAGATTAATGGCCAAATAAATGCTAGGTAGGAATGTAAACAAGAAGCACGGATGATGGAATGATCTGCCACTCCAGCAGCTCCTTCGAGATGAGACTCAAACAGGTTATCCTGATTTGGTGCCATCGTTGGCAGGAGAACAGAAGGAGGTCACTTGGAAATACTGCCTAGAGGAGGCAATTTGTCCCGCCTGCCATTTCAAGATGGAAAACTAATGGATGGGGACAGGCCCCTCTTCAGCAGAGAGAAGACTTCCCTCCTTCACTTCATCATGTGTTTCTCTGCTGCCTCTTGGAAGCCATTCTTCCCGCCATACATCATGGTTACTGTCAACATGGACTTTGCTTTGCAATAGGCTGTGAAGCTCGAGGAGGAGAATGGGGAAGAGCATTAAGATTTTTATAAAGACTACCTTGGTCTGATACAAGGTCTTTGGCTTTGTTTCTGGACCATGGGAGGTGACCTTTGGTTACTGTGGCTTCAGAGTTACTCTCCAGGGTCCTGAAACCAGGTCGTAAGCCCTATGCTAGGCTTTGAAGTGCTTCATCTTTCATGTCCAGCTCAAACTTTGAACTGCCAAAATAAAGCCACTTTCTTGATTCTTTCAGTTGCTGGCCAAACTTAAGTCCTCAGCATTGCATGTTTCTAGCAGTAATTGGCAGTCCAGTAAATGAGTCAGACCCTGTGTCTCTCCACATTCACACCATGCGTTGTTGTTCACCAGCAGCCCCCACTTGAGCCTGTTGGTCTTACATTTATGCACTCCGACCTTCAGCCTATTCAGGGTTCTCCAAGTGCCATAGGAGAGGTTGAGTTCCTCAGCCATATCCTCCTTTAATGAATCTCCTTGTCCCATGAGCTTCTTCTATTTATCTACTTGCAATTTCTTGCTTTCGAACTGCTAGCTTGGCAGGAGCTGGGACAAAGACGGGCGCTCATTCAGTCCTGCAGTACTCGGGAATCAAACTGCCAGCCTTCCTCCTCCCACTCAGCGTCTTAGCCACTTGAGCCACAAATAAAATCACGGGGAACCTGGGATCAACTGCTCCTACCTCTAGGGTGGAGTCTAGTAGCACACATTTTAAAAAGCAGCCACTCTATCCAGTAGAATCATTGTGTAAAAGAAGCAACAGGATGAATCTGGAATTCCACCAAAATGTGTCAAAAGGGAATTTAAATTTTTAAGGCAGATTTCCTCATAATATGGGCAATAGAAATGGATGTCGATAATCATTTCAGCTCGCTTGGCCCCACAGGGAAAAATCCCGTCTTACACAACTTACATAAAACCTTCATTGGCATCGCAACGTCACCACAAGGGTTAAAATGACGAGGAGCCACGTAACCCAAACATTTAAAATCAAGAATTATCAACTCCCACCAAATGGTCGAGACCAAATGGCACCTGAGTGAGATGGTACCTATTTATCTACTTGCAATTTCCTGCTTCCAAACTGCTAGTTTGGCAGGAGCTGGGGCAGAGATGGAAACTTACTCCACCATGCAGCACTCGGGTCTTGAACTGCTGACCTACCGACCTTCTAAGCCAACATAGTCCCTTGAAGGGAAATCTACTGGTTAACAATTTTTTAAAAGCAGCAGAGAGAGGAACGCTTTACTGAAATCTACTGCAAGATTTATTCTGTTATTGGTTGGCTGATGCCCGCTGAGTACCTACTAACAGGTGGAAATGAGAGATGAAGATGATTCCTTAGCAAACAGTTAATTGCTCTTGGAGTAGCATCCTGGCTCTTGGTTAAAAAAAAATTCCCCATGTTTACTTTTTCTAAATAAGCAAAGACTGCATCACTACTTCACACACATACACTCACCCGTTACTCGCCCTAGGCTCCAGGAGCATAGCCATTCCTGTGTCCCATCGGAGTAGCTGCTTCGTGCTCAGAGATCCAATAGTGTTCTGAGAAAAAAAAGAGAGAGAAATGGGTATGTATGGAAATGAAGAGAGCACAATGGGGAAAATAGCCTCGAGCCTAGACAGAGTTGTGTTCTGCAATCTGTTTCCATCTTGGGGTCAACTGACTCTTCCTTGGATATTGCTGTTTCGGTTGCTCCCTGGTGTTTTGTACGTAAGTTCAACCTGTCTCAATCCTTTTCTGTATCTGAGATTCTCAGCGGGCAAAAGCGATTCTTCTTCTTTCTTTTTCTTTGGCCTGCCAAAATGAAGGCATTGGCCAACATTATTTCCTCACCGGCACATGTTTCTAGTAGTAATTGGCAGGCCAGCAGATGAACCAGAGCCTGTATCTCTCCACATTCACACCATGTGTTGTTGTCTGCCAGCAGCCCACACTTGAGCCTGTTGGTTTTACATTGAGGGATTCCGACCCTCCACTTATTCAGGGTCCTCCATGTGACGTAGGGGAGGTTGAGTTCCTCAGCCATATCTTCCTCCTTTAATGTTGCTCTTTGTCCAGTGAACTCCTTCTTCCATCTTCTAATTTGGTTTTGCTCTTGTGTACCCTCAAGAGTGTTTGTTCTTGCCATAAAGCTCTTCCTGGATCTGAACCAGTGGACTTGAGGCCCATATCTGCTCAGAGGGTGTTGAGAGTCATTCTCTTGCTTAGGTCTCTCAACGTCCACTACTACATCTTTCCGTATCTTAGGTGGAGCAATACCAACAAGGGGGTATATTTTCTGAACTGGTGTAGGGATAGATAGGTAGGTAGGTAGGTAGATATAGATATAAACATTTATTTAAGTATACATTCTGCGACTGCAGTGGCTCAAGTGGCTAAGATGCTGAGTGGAAGGCGGGAGGTCAGCATTTTGATACCTGAATACTGCAGGATGGAATGAGCTCCCGTCTCTGTCTCTGTCCCTGCTCCTGCCAACCTAGCAGTTCGAAAGCAAGAAATTTTAAATATATAAATAGGGACCACTTCGGTGGGAAGGCGAACAGCGTTTCATGCGCTTCGGTGTCTAGTCATGACTGTCGCATGACCACGGAAATGTCTGCAGAAGCAGAGAGCACTGGCTATTTGGCTTTGAAACAGAGATGAGCACTGAACCCTAGAGTTGGATACGACTGTCTTTTGAGCAAGGGAAGCCTTTCCCTTTAAATAGAGACCACTTCAGTGGGAAGGTAAACAGCATTCTGTGCACTCCAGTGTCTAGTCATGCCTGCCACATGACCACGGAAACATCTACAGAAGCAGACAGTGCTAGCTCTTTGGCTATGAAACAGAGATGAGCACTCAATCCTAGAGTTGGATATGACTGGCTTTCGAGTGAGGGTAACCTTTACCTTTACCGAACTATACAGTCATCTCTATTTATTTATGTATATATTAATTAGATTTAACCTTTCTCTTCACACAATAAATAGTAGGAAATTTGGGTGAATGGATGGATCGAATATTACTCAAATGACTTGAGGAAAGATAAGGTCACAACATCATCAGTGGAAAAAGTGAAGCCACAATATCAGTGGAAAAACTGAGGTCATTATATCATTGATGGAACATGTCAGAGCATGAAATTACCAGTACCACCACCAGCCGAAGGTACTTTGCCTTGTGTTCCCCTAGTAAAGTATTCACACCCTTGGAAAGCTATAGAAATGGCTTCTCCCTGGAGCCTTTCTGATGACAGAGAAAAATAATTCACCTGTCATGGCATCTAGAGCGCAATTCTACCCTCCCAACCCAATGTTTCAGAAAATACCCTTCCAAGGCTAGAGGGAAGAGCCGTTGTCACTTTTTGTTCAAAGAAACAAAAACATCCACTGCACAATCCGACATTCTGGAGAGGTACAAAAGGTGAAATTAGGCTCATTTGTCAAAAGCCCAACCCAGAACAGAAAATCATATTAATGAATAATGCACAATAGATAATAATTATTTCTGCAGGCCCTTAAGGGACAGCATCTCGTAGCTGCTGCCCTTCGCATTGAGAGCTGAAGGATAAGAACAAAGCGGAAGAATGAGGTTTGGAGAGCTGGTCTTCCACAAAGCATGTCACTCGGTAGACCCACTGAAAGGGCTATAAGAATAGACCAGGGGTGGCCAATCTTGCAGCTCCAGGTATTCTTGAACTACAATTCCCATAAGCCCTGAACTGCTGGTGTGCTGACCTGGGCTTCTGGGAATTGAAGTCCAGGAACACCTGCAGTGCTGAGGTTGGCCACCTGTGGAGGGAACTGTTGAACTGAACCTTTTTGCCCCACAAATACCTTTATTTTTCCCTTACAGACCTTGAGTGTGGTGGCTTAGTGGTTAAGATGCTGAACGTGATGACTGGAAGGTCAGCAGTTCGAGACTCGAGTGCTAAACGATGGAGTGATCTCCCATCATCTGTCCCAACCTTGCAGTTTGAAAGCAAAAAATTGCAAGTAGATAAATAAGGACCATTTCAGTGCAAAGATAAACAGTGTTCCATGCACTTTGATGTCTAGTCATGCCTGCCACATATCCACGGAAATGTCTGCAGATGTAGACAGTGCTGCCTCTTTAGCTATGAATGGACATGAGCCCCGAACCCTACAGTCCATTATCTACTTCTGCTTTCATTGTCGTACAAGATGGCCTTCCATGAGTTATTAGAGCCATAATGGTGAACCTTAACACTCCAGGTGTTCTTGGACATCAGTTCCCAGAAGCCCAAGTCCCTGTGAATCCACACAAATGGCGTGCCATGGTTCGCCATCACTGTACTAGAGGGTTACCCTTCTCTTTGCCTCTGACTGTTGGCTCTGCCACTGGGCTTAGAGGGAATTTCAGGAATGGTGTACACTGCAGGAAGAGCAAATATACACCCCACCAACAAATCCACCCAATTCTTCACGTAAAAGGTAACATCTGGCTCGGTCCAGGAACTCAACACTCATCTGGAAGCACCAGGAAGAAACCAAGTCTTGATTGATTTATTCAGAAGGCGACTTCATTGTGGAGCCTTGTGGCTAAATAAAGTGGCCTTTGGTTTGTATTTCAGGATAAAGGAGGGTTAGAGGAAAATGAAACACAGCTTAAAAATGATGCCTGACTGGACTTATCAAGGTAACAAACGTCATGAGTCATTTTTCTGATAGTAGGAAAGGGAAGATCAGAAGAAAGGCACCTTTGATAAGAGTATTATTAGCTGCCGTTCCTGGGGAAAAAAGAGCCTTATGAATATGTATGCCCTGACTCACAAACATCTTCTGTTAGTTAAAACAAAGGTTCTCATGGCAGACATGGCACAGTTCTGAAAGTGGGGCAATAAAATATGGAATCCATATATTTACAGAGATGGTTGGATAGACCGTCGGTCAGCCCCTGGTTCCTTACAAGACACCTGCATTGGTAATGTATGCAGAGGGGTTCCATGAAAATATTTCTATCCTACCTTGCCCGCCTAAAATAGCTCCACATCCCAAGGGGCTGTGTTGCCTCAGTGGTTAAGAAGCTCGCCTTGTTAGCTGGAAGGCTGGCAAGTTGGCAGTTCGAGACCCGGGTGCTGCACAGCGGACTGAGCACCCATCTCTGTCCCAGCTTCAGCCAACCTAGCAGTTCAAAAGAAGAAATTGCAAGTAGAAAAATAGGGACCACTTCGGTGGGAAAAGACCTTGGGGATATGAAACAAGCCTCATTCGGGTGTCCCCCGCGTGGAGTTTCTCCGTTAAAACTCCTGCAAAAATCCTTTCAACCCAGAATAATTTCTGACAAACATTATTATTACCTATCATGTTTTAGTCAAGTTACTGCTTCTATGTCCTTGGGGCAGCCCTTCCAGAGTTCAGTATCACCACATCAGATTCGACACTGGAATGGGTAGACCAGTTTTCTTACCTTGGTAGCATCCTGACTAAAAACTGTACCTGTGAACAGGATGTGGTGAAGAGCATCAGTGCTGCCCATTCTGTCGTTGGACGTCTATCACACTGGGTCTTCATGAACAAAGATTTAACAACCCAGACTAAGCTCGTGGTATACCAAGCTGTTGTTATCTCAACGTTCCTGTATGGCTGTGAAACATGGACCCTCTATCTCCAAGACTTCAAAAAGTTTGAGCGCTTTCACCAACAGAAGCTAAGATCCATCTTGAATATCAAGTGGGATGACTATGTCAGCAACATTGCAGTCCTTGAGAAGGCAAATCTAAAGAGCATTGAAGCTCCCATCACAGGCTATCGTCTCAGATGGCTAGGGCATGTGGCGGTTCCACCAAATTCTTTATGGGGAGCTTAGCTCTGGTACAAGGCCGTGCAGAGCTCCTCTGAAGCATTATAAAGACTAGCTGAAACAAACCATGAAGGTGTCGGGTATAAACCCACAAACCTGTGAGGCAGTGGCCAAAGATCGCCCACTTTGGTGCCAAACCATCTCTGATGCTACCGATCACTTTGAAGGTGAACGCCGCAGACACGAAGAGGCTAAGTGACAAACACGGATGCTTCGTCAAACTCAACCATGCCCTCCACCATCAATCAAGTGTAATGTGTGTGGTCATAAGAACATAAGAACAGCCTTGCTGGAAGAGGCCACAGGAGCCCATCCAGTCCAGCATTCTGTCTCACACAGTGGCTCACCATTTGCTTCAGGGTATTATTCCCAAGGAGATGCCTTCACCTGCTTAGGATTCCCTGGAAATGGCATTGAGAAATGGCATTGAGAGATATGGCATTGAGAGAGTTGCATGTTTCATACCAAGATCAGCTTATTGAGTCACCAGAGACACATCCAGCAATGGAGAAAATAATGACTTTCAGGAAAAATTATGTGGTCGGACATGAGTAGCTGCCAATGTCTCTCTCTCTCTCACACACACACACACACACACCTCTTGCTGGTTGGCTAGACTTCTCCTTAATACCTATTAGTTGTAACTTGCTATTATTTTTAGCCCTGTGGCTGAAATACAACTAAAATTCAATCAGGTACCAAGAAGCGTGTCCAATATAGCACCCATTCTATTCTTATTACTTCTCCCTCTATTACCTGTGACCAGGGTCACCCAGCAAAGGCTATTAATTCATTGTTGTGTTTGCATGCATGTGTGTTTTAAACACAGAGGAGAGGAATAAACTAATTGGCGCTCTTAAAAAGGTAATGATGTTTTATCTGTTTCAATTTCTGTTACAGCCACATCCCGCAGTGACAAAATGGCTTACGACAGCGTGTTCTGAGACCACTTTCTGTAGGCAGCCCTGACTATCCCCGTCTTGTGAATTGAGCACAGTATGAGTTAGGTTTTTTGAAAGGAAATTCTAATAGGAGAGAAACGGTGTGGGACTGAGTTCTGCCAATCCAATAAAGCAGGGGTGCCCAAACTATGGCCCATGGGCCAGAGCCGGCCCCGACACTAATTCATCTGGCCCACGCTGCTCTCATCGCTCCTGGAAGTGGAAGTAAAATGTGCCCGTAGTTGATGAGGGAGCGACGAGGGTGGCATGGTCCAGATGAATTGGCATCGGGGGCTGGATCTGACCCATGGGCTGTAGTTTGGGCACCCCTGGTTTAAGCAGAAAAAATGGCAGCTTAAAATTTATCTCATCCTGTTGCAAAACAGATTGTAAGGCATGTTTTACTTCCACTTTCAGTGGGAGGAACTACGTGACCGGCCCACTGAACCACGTGACTGGCCCATGGCCCGAAAAGTTTGGGCACCCCTGCAATAAAGACTCTATCTGCATTGCACTGAGTCAACGATGAATGGTTTCCCCCATATTGCAATGATTACTGACCCACTAGTTCCTCAGTTTTCAATAAGGCTGTCTGGAAAGAGGCACCACAGGAAGTAACAAGTGTTTGAGCCAAAGGAGTAGGGCACAAAAAGTAAATGGATAGATGCCTTTCACTCTCTTGTCTTTTCTAACTCTACATGCAGATTCGTACTCTTACGCTTCCTTCCTTTTTTCTCTCCAGCTCTATAGAATGAGTAGTAGACATCTTTCCCAGTGTAGTCCAATGTGCAAAGGCAGAGGTTGTTAGCATTCTCTGCGATGGAACAAAAGACACTTCCGAAATTCCCTTGGTCCACAATTTCCAGCAGAGTTTGGCACTAGTGCCAGGGCTCCCATTAAGGACAGTGAAGTGGCAGTTGCTTATCTTAATTGCCTCTTCGTTGCCAAAGAATAGGAAGAGCATCAAGTCCGTGCTTTCCCCAAGGAAAATGAAAAGATGAATAGGAAAAAAGAGAGAGAAATAGACCGAGGTAGAGGCAGATTGCCATTAAACTGACATCATGCCAATTTAATTCCCATTAATCTGACATGATGCTCATTTATAGGTAGAAATACCGTGGGTGCCAAAAATGTATACATTTTTTTAAAAAGGAAAATACTGTACAGTAAAACCTCGCATAAAGAGCGCCTCGCTTAGAGGCTAACTTGCTTAAAGAGCAGAATTTTCTCCGAATGGTCGCCTCGCTTAACAACTAAATTGGGGTTCACACATGCATCCAGTGGTACCTCGCTTAAAGAGCATAATGCATTCCACAGGATTGCTCTTTAAGCAATTTTGCTCTTTAAGTGAAACACCATTGTAAGTGACCAATTGTGACTTCTGGCGCTTGGGGAGGGGGGATTGCGAACCCCGATTTAGTTGTAAAGTGAGTTTTTGGTTAGTTTTAGTTGTTAAGCGAGGCGACCATTCAGAGAAAATTCTGCTCTTTAAGCGAGTTAGTCTCTAAGCGAGGCGCTCTTTAGGTGAAGTTTTACTGTTTTAAAATTGTCGTACTCAATATATACCATTAACAAAAGATGGCTTCGCAGCGTCCCACCTAGAACCTGGAATTGCCCCCAGCTACCAGTGAGGGCTGCTGTGACTTAGTGGTTAAGATGGTGACACTGATGATTGGAAGGTCAGCAGGCCAACAGTTTGAGACCTGGGTGGTGCACAACGGAGTGAGCTCCAGTCTCTGTCGCGGCTCCTGCCAACCTAGCAGTTCGAAAGCAAGAAATTGAAAGTAGGTAAATAGGTGCTGCGTCAACAAGAAGGTATCAGTGTTCCATGTCTGGTCATGCCCGCCACATGGCCATGGAAACATCTGCAGATGCAGACAGCGCTGGCTCTTTGGCTGTAAACAGATGAGCACTGAACCCTAGAGTCAGATACGGCTGGCTTTCAAGCAAGAACAACCTTTACCTATTTCAAATCAACATCCCCCCACAAAAAAATTATGGTTTTGGACCTGAACCTAAAATTGCAATCCTATTAAATATTTACTTCTCTGATAGACTCTTCCCAGAGGTATTTTTTTTAATGCTTAGCCTTTCAACCGTCTGTGTGCAAATGAGCTTACCCAAGCAGGACTGACAGTCAACCCCTTGGGAAGCCGAGAGATTACGGCATCTCCACGTTTTAATGATGAAGGCAGCCTGTACAGTATATTCTTTGTTTTTTTCATGGACTGCCTGAAGGAGACAGGTGAGGGTAAACCATGCAGAATACCGATGAGTTCCACAGGAAAGTTCACAATATTTATTAAGGCCATTAATACATAATGCACTCTGGAAAAGACATTTCCCAGGAACAGACTAAACAAGGCACGCGAATGAGGGATTCGCAGAAGTGAAACGTTTACTAGTAAGCTAGTTAACCAGATGGTAGCTTTTTTAATGTCCTTCCTGATAAGAGTTTTAAAAACAGAGTGGATAAGAATTGTGTCATTTTGCCTTGAGTTTAACGGAGAAAAGGTGGGGTGTGAGAATGTGGTTATTTCCATTTCTGTAGCCAGACTACGACTTACTTGAAATGTTTTCCCATGAGAGCAAAAGCAAATATTCAAAAGGATTGTGTATTTCTTGCTGTTTCAGTGTTTCCCTTCCAGCGAGGTGACCTGATTTCTTGCGTGTATCCGAGGACTCAGACAAGATATTCATATTAGGATGAGCAATCATGCTTCTGCTGTTAATCTGAATTTACAATCAGATGTCTTCTGCAAATTGAAAGAGCACTCCTTCTACATACGGGATGAGCATTTTTGTCTGAGCCACAATTTTGTGGCCAAACCAAACGAGGAGCTTCGATCAGGGAATTTCCATTTCTCATCCTGATAGCTATTTCATCCCCCCTCTTTCCACTTCCTTGAGCAGGCTTGCTTCTTTTTGCCATTTCCATTCTTTTAAGACAGGGGTGCCTAAACCTTTTGGGTCATGTCGTTCAGCGGGCCGGTCATGTGGTTCCTCCCACCAGTAGCGGAAGTAAAACGTGCCTTGCAATCTGTTTTGCAACAGGATGAGATAGATTTTCAGCTGCCATTTTCTCGGTTTAAGTGTGTGTGTGCACGCGCGTGTGTGTGTGTGTGTGTGCGCGCGCGCGCACACGCGCACATGGGCTGGATCCAGCCCCCGATGTCAATTCATCCAACTCGCACCACCCTCATTGCTCCCAGAAGCAGAAATAAAATCTGCCCGTACATTTTACTTCCACTTCTGGGAGCGACAAGGGTGGTGCGGGCTGGATGAATTGGTGTCATGGGCCGGATCCGGCCCATAGACCATAGTTTGGGGACCTCTGGTTTAAGACTTGTTTTTGTGCTTCTTCAAACACTTTCCTGGAAGCGCTGATGAAATGTGGTGGGGTTACGAGATCTGTAAAAAAGAGGCAATAAAACCGGCAAAGTAGCCCCGGATCTCACGCCAATGAAATTGCCCAGTTCATCAATCAGCACAAAGCTTTTCTGGAGCATTTTCTCCACATCTTTCCAGCTAATCTCTCCGAAGTAAACATTAAATTGCCCTCCATCCAGCTCAAGGATATATCCTCCTGGCTTCCTTTGTTGTACACGAGACGCCGATTCATGTGATGAGATTGTAAGTCACCGGATCCTAGGACATTTTTAAAAGTCCAATTTGTCAGTCCCCAGTCCTTTATTTTACTCCATCTTATTTCCTTCCCTTGCCTTCTGGGTTTGCAAAGAGATTTCCGTAAGGTTTTATAGTCGTGTGTAAGTGGTTCAAGTGGTTAAGACACTGACTAAGAGGCAGAAGGTCAGCAGTTCAAAACCCGAGTACTGCATGACAGAGTGAGCTCCTGTCTCTGTCCCAGTTCCTGCCAACCAAGCAGTTCAAAAGCAAGAAGTTGCAAGTAGATAAATAGGGACCACTTTGGTGGGAAGGGAAACAGTGTTCCGTGCACTCTGGTGTTGAGGCCACATGTCCACGGAAACATCTGCAGATGCAGATAGTGCTGGTTCTTTAGCGATAAACAGAGATGAGCACTGAACCCTAGAGTCAGACACGACTGGCTTTCAGCAAAGTCAGCCTTTACCTTTACCCAAGTCCCTATACAAAAAAGGTTGAAATGCCTTACTTGTGAACAGAAGGTCAAATTACATGTTAAGGTCACCCTTGCTCAAATGCCAGTCCTATCTGACTCTAAGGTTCAGTGCTCATCTTCGATTACAGCCCAAAAGCCACATTTCCGTGGACATGTGGCACGCATGAATAAACACCGGAGTGCACTGAACACTGTTTGCTTTCCCACCAAAGTGGTCCCTATTTTTCTACTTGCAATTCCTTGCTTTTGAACTGCTTTTGACCCCCCCCCCCATCACCTGTCTAAGGGAGAGTGACTCGGCCCCCGGCTTTAAAAGGTTGAGAACTCCTGGGCTACATTATGCATCATCACATAAGATGATGGGTAATCGACTGCTCATTCTGGGACGTGAAGGAACTTCTTTCAGCCTAAGGGCCAGGTGTGAATTCAGGTGGCTCAGCGGTTAAGAAGCTTGTCTTGTTAGCTGGAAGGCTGGCAAGCTGGCAGTTTGAGACCTGGGTACTGCGTGACGGATTGAACGTCCATCTCTGTCCCAGCTCTTGGGGACATGAAAGGAGACTCATTTGGGTGTTCCCTGAGCATAGTTTCTTCCATGAAAAACACTGTTACCTTCCCAACAAAGTACAGTAAAACCCCTACTTATGGGGGGGAAAGTCCGTTCCTTAGGCTTTTGCTTAAATCAGTTTTTTATGTAAGTCGAAGCAAACCCATAGGAAAAAGAATCTTTATGTACCTCGAAGCAAATCCATTAGAAATCGTGTGAAATCGGGACATGGTTTTAGCACAAAATCATTATGTAAGTAAAATTTTATGTAACTCGAGGCATTTATAAGTCGGGGTTTTACTGTAGTATCTATTTATCTACTTGCAATGTCTTGCTTTCAAATTGCTAGTTTGGTAGGACCTGAGACAGACGACGGACGCTCATTCCATCATGCAGTACTCGGGTTTTGAACTCTGACCTTCCAGTCGTCAAGTTTAGCATCTTAAACCACTTGAGCCACTGCAGTCCCATGTTCAAAATGAAGATGGGTTAATTGTTGGCGGGAGCCCACTCTGTCGTGCAGTACTCAGGTCTCAAACTGCTGACCTGCTGATCTTCCAGTTGTCAAGTTCAGCGTCTTAAGCACTTGAGCCACTGCTGTGCCCCTTTTAATAACAACAACACCCCCCAACAAAGAGAAATTCAGTTATGCAACATAACTTTTGGCTCTTGACATCCGATAACATGATGTTCCATTTGCCTTCAATGCTTTGCACACAGCTGGCTTGATTAAGAAGAGCAAAGGTAATTGAGCCAGGGTTCATTACAGGCGTAGTGCATGTGGGCCAAAAGACCTCATAAATGCAAAGGAACACACTGCTTCACTGCTGTTTTGGATTCCACAGACTGTGGTGTCCAGCCTGTCAGAAAGCAATCGCATTTCTGCTGGGGACGGATGTGCAAACAGGAATTAGGAAGCCCAGAGGAAATTAAATTGCATATCCATCAATTGGGGCCAATGAGAAACGTGGTCTGTTTCTTGACTTCTGACCATCCGCTGGGCATCCCATGGCAATCAGCTTACTCTATATTCCATCAAAGTGGGGATGGCATATCTGGAAAGAAAAAAGAAAACTGCTTCCACACACACCCATTGTGTAACGGTGGGTATGCAAGAAATGCAGTGGCTCAATTGGCTAAGACGCTAACTGGAAGGTGGGAGGTCAGCAGTTTGATTCCCGAGTACTGCAGGACGGAATGAGCTCCCACCTTTGTCCCAGCTCCTGCCAACCTAACAGTTCGAAAGCAAGAAATTGCAAGTAGATAAATAGGGACCACTTTGGTGGGAAGGTAACAGTGTTCCATGCGCTCAACGGTGTCTAATTATGCCTGCCACATGACCACAGAAACGTCTGCAGAAGCAGACAGTGCTGCCCCTTCAGCTTTGAAATAGAGATGAGCACTGCACCCTAGAGTCGGATACGACTGGCTTTCGAGCAAGGGAAACCTTTACCTAACCGTTCATATATTTGCTATATGCAGCGGCGTACTTTGAGCTGGTGGTCAAACCAGGGGATGATCTCTGTTTGTTTACCAACACTGGGTTAAGTGAGATGCTTTATTGCCTTTATCATTAAGTAAAGGTCGCTCTTGCTCGTAAACCAGTCGTATCCGACTCTAGAGTTCAGTGCTCATCTCTGTTTATAGCCAAAGAGCCAGCGCTGTCTGCATCTGCAGATGTTTCCAAGGACATGTGGCAGGCATGACTCAACACTGGAGTGCATGAAATGGTTCCTTAGTGGTTAAGACACTGAACTTGATGACTGGAAGGTCAGCAGGTCAGTAGCTTGAGACCTGAGTACTGCACGACAGAGGGAGCTCCCATCATCTGTCCCAGCTCCTGCCAACCTAGCAGTTCGAAAGCAAGAAATTGCAAGTAGATAAGTAGGTACCACATTGGTGGGAAGGTAAACAGCCTTTATCATTAGGTAACGGTAAATGTCACCCTTGCTCGAAAGCCAGTCATATCTGACACTAGGGTTCAGTGCTCATATCTGTTTACAGCCAAAGAGCCATCGCTGTCTGCGTCTGCAGGCATTTCCGTGGACACGTAGCAGGCATGTTTACCTTTCCTACTGAAGCGGTCCCTATTTATCTACTTGCAATTTCTTGCTTTCGAACTGCTAGGTTGGCAGGAGCTGGGACAGACACGGGAGATCACTCGGTCATTCAGTACCTGGGAATCGAATTCCAACCTTCTTGTCAGTGAATTCAGCATCTTAAGTTTACTTGACGCTAAAAGATTTACTGGAATTGGCATCCAGATGTCTCCTTGAAGTTCCACTTCTCTTTTTAAAAATAATAATAAAGAAATATTCAAATGTCAATTTCTTCCCAGGAGCATCTATGCTGGATTTTTAATTCTCTTGAGTACAATTTAAATCTTCCACTTGAAGATTTTACCATGGACCAGCATGAGTTCAACCTTAGAATGGTCACGAGCCAGTCATGTCCAACTCTAGGGCTCAGTGTTCATTTACAGCCAAAGAGTCCACAGGGGAACTGATGGCTGATCAGGGCTTTGGGGAATTGACTTAGGATTCTGGGAACTGAAGTCCCCAAACTAAAGGTTGGGAAGACGCTGCATTCAATTGGAAATTCTGCCACGGTTTTAGTTGCTGGCCGAACAAGGGAGCACATCTGCCTCAAAGCAACAACTGCCTCTGATACTTGTCGACACCTTCTATGGATCTAGGAGTGCAATAAATGGCCTTAAAGATTGGATTCTGGGTTATATATTAGCTTACTCACAGAAGCAATGGCATTTCTCTATTGCGTTTCTGGAAAAGACAAATTAATTGCCACAAAGGGCGCAAGGAGGGCTTCTTGTTAACAGGAAGCAGAGCATCAACTCGTTTTTTATTGGGGGGGGGGAGAGATAAATGGATTTCCCAATGCATGAGGTTCGCAAGGAAAAGAATTTTAGCAGGCCACCACAAAAAGGTCAATTAATAGAATGATTTCTTTTTTTTTCCACTGTGATGTCACACTCCAAAATGTTGCATGTAGAGCCGAAAATGAACATAGGGAGATTAAAATCTGGTTTCACAAAAGGTCTGTGTGTGTGTGTGTGTGTGTGTGTGTGTGTGTGTGTGTGTGTGTGTGTGTGTGTGTGTGTGTGTGTGTGTGTGTGTGTGTGTGTGTGTCTTTTACACTTTAGTATTATGGCATAACATATAAAGTAAGAGGCTAACTTGTTTTTAGTAATTTTATTATGGATTCAGGTACATGCAAGATTAAATAGGATTTCTTTCTATTGTCAAAAGCAGATTAGCAGTTTCATCCAAGAAGGAATGAAATGGGTGCAATGCGTAGTTTTAGAAAGATGTAGTTTTATGCTGCTTGCCTTGAGACCATGTTTAGTGTCTGGAGGATTTGGGTAGTTTCCTGGAATGTAAATGGTCCAGGATTTACTGTGGTTCAACAAAAAGATCTTACTCCTATAAAGAATCAGTTTAGTGCAAAGGTAAAGGTCTGCCTTGCTAAAAAGCCAGTCGTGTCTGGCTCCAGGGTTCGGTGCTCATCTCTGCTTCTAGCCAAAGAGCCAGGCCTGTCTGCATCTGCAGATGTTTCTGTGATTATGTGGCAGGCATGACTAAGCACATGGAACGCTGTTACCTTTCACGCCAAAGTGGTACCTATTTATCTACTTGCAATTTCTTGCTTTCAAACTGCTAGGGTGGCAGGAGCTGGGGCAGACGACAGGCACTCACTCAATCATCCAGCACTCAGGTCTTGAACTGTTAACCTGCCTGCTGGTCATCAAGCTCAGTGTCTTAACCACTAAGTCACCACATATAATGTTCTTTAATTGTGATGATGATCACACAGGATGGGAAGTAGAAGGGATCTTTTCAAAATAATTGTTTAGGGCACTGCGGATTCCGCATGCACAATTGGCACAAGGCCCCTGGCAGAGGTTACACCGGTCGAAGAAGGTTCCTGGTCACTGGCCCTTGCCAGTATGGAAATTGGGGAACGGATTAATAATCATAGGGTTGATTCACCCACATCTGACCTGACCGGCGATTCTGCTGAGGGAAGCAAATCACTAAACTCCGTTACGTATTAGGCAATTACTCACTCGCAGTTAAACCTAATCCTTGGTGCAAATAGTGGCCATATTTACCCTGGTGTAAGCCCCAAACAATGGATTTCCCCTGTCAGTGTTTGCCCTAGTTAATTAACTTCCCCAAGAGAGATTCCCCATTAACCCGGGTAAATGGGTGATGTGATTTTTCTGTCAGATGACGATTCTATCACCGTTGCCTTCTATTCCTATATATGCTGATGTTTTTCCCACAAAAAACCACTGGTCTTCGCTCCATCTTGCCTCGTGTCGTTACTTGACCAGTCTCCTCCGGGACCTCAAGGGCCGCTTCACGGCCCCAATCCAACAGGGCACCTTGAAGCAGTATCTCCCACCAGCCTAGCTGAAGGGCATTTGATTTCTGGTCTACCTGTACATGCATGAATGGGAAGCACATGACTATAAATGGCATTAGAATATGTTTTTTTGTTTTGCATTTCATGCATACAAAGACCATAGGGCGATAATTAATGGGATCAGATCAAGAGAACATTTCTCATTCTACATTGTGATTTGAAGGAACATATTTCTGCTAATGGTTCTCTTTTTCTGGTTCTACTTTTCAGTCTTCTTCTGAGGTGACACCAGGGCCACTTTGATCTTGGATGTAGCAGCTCTAAGCAAGGACATGTTCAATCCAGATTCTATGGCTTTTCAACCAAATAGCACCTCTCTTTTCTCATTAATTTTACTTGAAACAATCACCTGCAATAAACCTACAGCTCTGTTTTCTTCTTATGCAACCGAGGTGTTCCAGCATTCTGCATTAGATATTTTTTAACGATTTCCTGTTTTTTATTCATTGATTCTTGCACTTCTTTGTGAGCCACCTGCTGTGTTTTATTAAAAACCACCTTTGGTACCAATGGGTAGCAATTCACACAAGACATTCCTCAGATCTTTATAGCTTTTTAATTAGGCCTTATAATGGTATCAGACCACAGGAAGACTGAGAAAATTGCGGATTCCGCATGCCCAATTGGCATAACGCGGCGGCTGGCAGAGGCCACTCCGGTCGAGAAGGCTCCTGGTCTGTGGGCTCTGCGGGCCCAGAAATTGGGGGAGCGGATTAATAGTATAAATCATAAGGGTTTATTCACCCACACCTGACCTGACCGGCGGTTCTGCTGAGAGAGCAGATCGCTAACCTCCCGTTACCCATTAGGCAATCACTCACTCACAGTTAAGCCTAATCTTGGGTGCAAATAGAAGCCATATTTACTCTGGCATAAGCCTCGAACAATGGTTTTCCCCTGTCAGTGTTTGCCCGAGTTAATTAACTTCCCCAAGAGAGATTCCCCATTAACCCGAGTAAATGGGTAATGTGATTTTCTGTCAGATGACGATTCTTTCCTGCATTGCCTTCTGATCTATATATGATGATGCTTTTCCTCAATAAACCACTGATCTGATCTCGCTCCATATTGCCTCATGTCGTTACTTGATCAGTCTCCTCCAGGACCCAACGGCCGTCCTAGCGGCCCCGATTCCTACAGAAAATATTAGATGGTTATGCTTATAGAGTCTGGAAGTAAAGAACCAAAGGCAACAGCATTCTTAAATTTGATATACACATAGAACTTCCTCTAAGGGTGGACGTTGGGCTGACAAGTGATATTATCATCTCTGCTAATCAAAAGGTCTCAGGTCTTTCATCCGACAAGTCTTGGTTTCATGCTATCGATGGCTGAAGAAGCATCTTTCTGGACTGGTCAACTTCATGTCATTGATGGTCACCTGATGTTTCCCAATCAAGTCTGCTCCTGGGTGACCAAAGGTGAAGCTTTGCCAGCTTCAGAGACACAAGGCGCTTTGATGGACAAGTCCAATTTCCCAAAGCGTTTCCCTTCCTGGCAAAGCTGATTTTCATAAACATCAGCAGTCCGAGGCTGTTGGGAAAGTGGGGGAATTGAGGAGGGAGGGAGGGAGGGATGGCAAGCACTTTTTCATCTTCTTCTGCAAACCAGGGGGAAATCTTGCCAAAGTCACTCTGATGGATGTCAGAGGAGGAGAGAAGATTCCACAATGAGATCCAGCTGCCAAGAACTGTTTGTTCCTCCAAGCATATATGTGGAGTGCTAAAAGTCTTTAGGAAGACCTAAAGAAGCTCCTGATTAGGTTGAAAGAAGAAAGTGCAAAAGCTGGCCTGAGACTCAATATCAAGAAAACCAAGATAATGACAACAGGCCCTATCAGTCCCTGGAAAATAGATGGGGAAGAAGGAGAAGCAGTGACAGATTTTACTTTCTTAGGATCCAAGATCACTGCAGATGGAGATTGTAGCCATGAAATAAAAAGGCAACTGATTCTTGGGGGACAAGCTATGAAAAACCTGGGGAACATAGTGAAAAGTAGAGACATCCCCTTGCAAACAAAGGTCTGCATAGTCAAAACAATGGTATTTCCGGTGGTAATGTATGGCTGTGAGAGCTGGACCATTAGAAAGGCTGAGCGAAGAAAAATAGATGCCTTTGAAATGTGGTGTTGGAGGAGTGTTTTGAGAGTCCCTTGGACAGCGAGGAGAACAAATAGGTCAATATTAGAAGAGACTAGCATATTTTGCCCGGCAGTGCCGGGCTTTTTAAAATTGTGTTGGATAGTAAAAGGTTTCTTTTTTCCCCTTGAACCAATGGTGCTGGGCTGTTTTAAATGGTGTTGTAAGGTTTTGTGATTTTTTGACTTTGAGGCGCTGCGTCCGCCTGTGGCGGACTTGCGCTCCCAGTGGGGGTTTTTTTTGGCTTTTTTTTTTTTGCATGCCGGCTTCCTCAGTGCCGGGCTCTTTAAATTGGTTTTTGAAGGTTTTTGTTTTCTGTTTATGCAAATTTTAATTTAATTTAATTTATTTAATTTAATATTATTTAGTTTAAAATTTAATTTTGGTTTTTTAAATCTTTATTTTTACGCATTTTTAATTTTTTTTTTTTGAGTGAAAAGTGATTTCTGGGGTTTTTTGGTATTTTTTGAGATTAGTGTGATTATTTTTGAATGTTTTTATAACTTATTTGATTAATTTTTGAATTAATCTTATTAGTTTCAATATTTTTGAATGTTTTTTCTCTTTTGGCCTCTGGGTGGGGGTGGTGAGCTTTTCTGCCTCTCTACAATTGTTCTCTTCTGTCCTCTGAGTGTCGCTTCCAGTAAGTTTTTTTTAATTTATTTTCTCATTTGAGTTCTGGTCCTCATGGATAGAAGACGTGTTTTGGTAAGCTTTCTTGAGTTTTTTTTTTGGGGGGGGGTGTTTGGGATTTTTTTTGGGGGGGGTCTGTGTGTTTTTTCTTGTTTGTTTTTGGCTGTTTTTGTGTTTCATTTTTGGATTTTTGAGTCTTTTTGTTTTGTGTTTACTTTTTCAGGGGGGGGGGTGGCTTTCTTCACCGCGGGCCATGCTGGCTGGCCCGTGGGAAGGAAGGGCAATGGCGGGGGGGTGGCTTTCTTTCCCACGGGCCATGCTGGCTGGCCCATGGGGAAGAAGGGCAGCGGCGGCGGTTTTTTTTTTACTTTTATTTTTCTTGCGCAGGCTGACCCATCGAAATGAAGGGCAGCGGCAGCGGGGGGGGGTTCTTTTTTTTTCCCATGGGCCATGCTGGCTGGCCCATGAGGAAGAAGGGCAGCAGCAGCGGGCGTTGTTTTTTTTTTAACTTTTATTTTTCGCACACAGGCCGCCTCAGTGTTCGGCGCGCTAATGGCGTACAGGATGCTGGGGCTTGTAGTTTTGCCTGCGCGTGTTTGCTTACTGTGGCGGGTTTTTTCCTGCGGCTTTTTTTTATTGGCCGTGGCGCATTTCTGAACGTTCCTTTTGCCGCGCCGCTCAGCCTGATTGGCTCTGGCGCGGCGCGGCGAAAGGAACATTGGGAATTGAAGTTCCCTTTTTTTGTTTGCGACTGGGGGGCTCCTGCCCCCGGGTCGAAAATTTCAACCCGACAGTTACCTGCGAACCCCGTTCGGGCGAGTGAACGGAGGCTCGGACGGGGCTAGTGGGGCCTGGTGCAACATCCTTTGTCACATTCCAATGGTTAACGCACCATTTTATAGGTATAGATTAGCCCTGAGTGCTCATTAGAAGGTCAAATAGTAAAGATGAAGATGAAGTATTTTGGACATCAAATGAGAAGAGAGGATTCACTTGTGAAGGCCTTGATGCTGGGGGAGGTGGAGGGCAAAAGAAGAAGGGGATGGCCAAAGATGAGATGGCTAGATGGTATTGTAGATACAATGGGCACGGGGCTGTGCAGACTAAGGAGGATGGTGGAGGACAGGGGTGCCTGGAGAGCGATGGTCCATGGGGTCGCAAAGAGTCAGAATTGACTGTGCGACTGAACAACAACAACAAAAGTTCAACTGGGGTAGAATCAGAAGAGGTGCTTGAGTGATTCAGACAATACATGTAAGGACAGAATGGAGATCTTCACACAAACAGATCCTGGGATTCTTCTGGAGCTGATAAGCTTCAAAGGGAAGGTTGACAGCTGAACCTCATGGAATGAGGGTCTTCCACTTGGCAGAGAGACACATTTCCTAGTGGAGGATAATGTTTAATTTTTATTTCTGAGGCGTGCTCAAAGTCAGGGTTCCCTTCTTCAACCATGTTCATCTGGCACGAAGATTCACTAACCTATCATGGAGGTGTTTGCACAGTTGACCTAGTTATACAGTGGGAGCTCACCAATGAGTCAGATGTTGGGGAAGGAACTGGTGGTGCACAACACTTTTGGTGATGGAGATGCTCACTTGGGAGAAGGTCAAGAATGAGGCACAAGCATTGCTAATAATAAGCGTTCTTGGGATGTGAGAACTGTAGCAGCAGCAGCTGCAGGAGAAGAACCATAGAGCTTGATGAACAAAACCAACCAACCAGCAAACAAACAAACAAACAAACATCTCCCAGTAGCCTAGTAGCCAAGCTTCCTTTCTGCCTGGCCCACAGTTGTCATATTACCATTTGTATGTTGTGTTGTGTCAACGATCCCTTGAATACCTCACACACATTGAAAACCCTAGTAGGGTCACTATGAGTTGAACGTGACCTGGTGGCACATAACACAAGACACAGACGGTGTAGTTTGAATCATGTGGACCAACAGAGGTTGTCCAACCAAGGTTGTCCAGCCATTAACTTCTCCTGGATGGTTCACTTTGCCCTCTGACGTATCTTGCTAAATCAAGAACCATTGACCAAATATCCAAATTCCAAGTCACTAGCAACAAGCAAGCAAAATTTTGACCACCATTGACCAACACAACATTGTCATAATTGGTAACTTCCAGGTGTTTTGGCCAGTAGCAATCACCCCATTCAGTGAGAGTGAGCCAATGATTAAGGACGATGGGCCTTGTAGTAACAAATAACTGGAAGGTGCTATTTTGGAATGAGCTGATCATCCTTTTGTCCTGGATATGACAGTTTCTGATTGACAAGGAGGCTTTGGGGGAAAGGGGGTGGTGAACCAATTTCCACAGAATTGGGCTTTAATTAAGAATCTGTGTAGCCAGCTGGAAAATTAAGAGCTGTCTTTGTCTTGGATTTATTAAAGCTGAAGTGGGCTTTTGTTAAGATACCTGCTAACAGACGGGTGCACCAAAGATAAATGGGTTGGTTGGAATTCTTCTCTTTCTTATCCAGAAAAAGAAGCTGATAATTAATGACGATGCATTGTGCCCGATATTGTTTCGTGGGAAACACGGTTGTTGAGGAATGGCTGTCATAACATTTGTATTAAGTCGACTGAGTTTTTAATTAAGGTGAGTGGGTTGTTGCCGTCTGTGACTTGTTGCCATTTATATCTCTTCCCTCCTCCAAACTGAGAGCAATGCATTTGGTTAACCAGATCCTCTCATTTCACTCCAAAAGGCATTGCACATCATCAATGCAGAAATCTCTTATCAAATCCGGCAAGGATTTCTCCCTGCCCTGTGTGTGAAAATGTAGATGCATGGAATCCCGTCACGATCACACAGAAAGCAGGAGTGTCGAAGTGAGCAGCTACTTCACGGATTGGACCAGGCTGCAAATATTATATTCTTATTTTATTTTTATTTTGATTTCATGTGTTAGGTACAGGTAAAGATCTCCCTTGCTCAAAAGCCAGTCATATCAGACACCAGGGTACGGTGTTCACCTCCATTTACAGCCGAAGACCCTGTGCTGTCTGCATCTGCAGACATTTCCATGGTCATTTGGAAGATGCACAGAACACTGTTACCTTTGCAGCTAAAGTGGTACCTAGTTATCTACTTGCAATTTCTTGCTTTTGAACTGCTAGGTTGGCAGGAGCTGGGGCACAGCGACACCATCATGCAGCGCTCAGGGCTCGAACTGCTGACCTGCTGACCTTCATCAAGCTCAGCATCTTAGCCACTAATTTTTCTCCTGATCTTAAGGGTTAAAGTAGGCATTAAAGGGAATGCATATTCCTTGCAGTCTTTCTTCAAACAATGGCCCTTTTGTCATAGAATCTGCTTTTCCTTCCCTCTGCATTTTGCATTCCTGTGAGCTTGTGTGTGTGTGCATGTGCGTAATTGGTCATCGGAAGGTAAACAGGGGCTTACTTTGCAAGTGTTTGCCAAGGAGATGTATCTCTACTGAAATCCTGATCAAACAGCTCTGACGGGTGGAGATTTCGGGAGCTGAAGATGAAAAATGCAATATTTCCCAGGCTCTCACTGTGTGTATAGATCAATGCAGTAAATACATAAATCATCAGACTCCTGGAAAGGAGGATGTGAGCTTCTGCCATCTGGGAAATCAATGCCCACCTGTAGCAAAACATCGAGGTGCTCAGGCAGATGGTCTGTTTGCCAATTTACACAGCACTTCCCTTTAGCGGCCGGGGCAATGTAAATAGCATTCCAAAGGGAACCTGGGAATCCTAGCAAAATCGCTCGTCAAACCTAGGAAAACTTAATCGATCCGCCCTGTCTCTGTACAAAGTCTAATTTACACACCGCAGCTTGGCAGCTTTAAGTATCGTGTTGAGAAAAGTGAGATTTCAAAACCCCTGGGTAAGGTAGGCTATCTGCAGGTGGACAGGTGGCCAAGTAGATAATTCACCACCCGTATTCTGGACACAGGAGCCTCTTACTAAACCAGGGGTGCCCAAACATTTTGGGCTGTGGGTCGGTCATGTGGTTCAGCGGGCTGGTCACGTGGTTCCTCCCACCGGAAGCAGAAGTAAAATACACCTTGCAATCTGTTTTGCAACAGGATGAGATAGATTTTAAGCTGCCATTTTCTCTGCTTAAACCAGGGGTGTCCAAACTACTGCCCATGGGCCAGATCTGGCCCCTGATGCCAATTCAGCTGGCTCACATCGCCTTAATCGCTCCTGGAAGCAGAACTAAAATGCGCCCATATGGGCGCGTTTTACTTCCCCTTCCGGAAGTGACAAGGGCAGCATGGGCCAGATGAATTGGCATTGGGGGCCAGATCTGGCCTGTGAGCCATAATTTGGACACTTCTGTATTAAGCTCAGTGCTGATGGACATCTGCCAGCCACACGTCATGAGCAAAGAAGGATAGCGCATGAACGACCAGCTTCAAGCAGGTCAAGATGTCGGCAATGGGACTTTGTTTGTCAATTAGAAGTCAGGGAAATTTCCTTTCTTGGATTGTTCTTCCAGAATCTATCCAGCTGACTGCAGGATTCTGGGAGTTGGAGTCCAAGAAGTAATCACTGCAAACTTTGCTGGTAATGGTTTTTCTTGTTGTTCAGTAGCCAGTGTTGTCCTGGTCTGCAGAGGTTTCAGTGGTCATGTAACAGGCATGACTAGATGCCAGAGAACATAGAACACTGTTACCTTTCCCAGCAAAATGGTACCTGTTTATCAACTTGCAGTTTCTTGCTTTCAAACTGCAGGAGCTCACTCCATCGCGCAGCACTCAGGTCTCAAACTGCTGACTACCCAGTCGCCAAACTCAGGGATTTTTAATGGGTTTTAAATGTTTTAAAGTTCTTTTTATGTTCTTACGTTGTTGTGAGCCGCCCGGAGTCGCCCTAGGACAAGGGGGCGGCATACAAGTTTGCATAAATAAAATAAAATAAATCTTAACCACAAAGAACTCCTTCAAGGCTCAGATGAAAAACAGTCCTACTAAGAGTAGATCCAACAAAGGAGCTCTGAATCCAAAGCTCGATCTAGTCAGTCTCGTTCAGGATGACAAGCAGGTGTGGATTTTCCTAGAGATTAAGACAAGGCATGGACAGATCAGTTCAAAACACGACATTAGGAAGAGCTGGCAAGGTGAGAGCCGAGAAAGTTTGGAGTTGGAGGAAGCAGCCATGGAAGACTACGCTGAAACAAATATGTTATTTTAACCTCCTACAATGCTTTTGTATTTTGAGTTTCATGGTTTTTTTTAATACAGTGTGGATCAGCAAGGAAGTGATTGGTTAGAAATTCTGCACCCGGGAGACAGACAGTATCCCTCCGGGAACAGCAATGTGAAGTGGAAGAGTCGGCAGAATTAAAAGCAATTGTGTAACTCAAGGGCATCATCATCATAATTTCGTGTCAGAAATTATTCTGGGTTGAAAGGATTTTGGGCGAAGAAACTCCGCTCCGGGGCTGCCCAAATTGGGCTCCTTTCATGTCCCCAAGAGCTGGGACAGAGACAAGTGCTCAGTACGGCTGACTTGCGAGTCTTCCAGCTAACAAGGTGAGCTTCTTAACCACTGAGCCACCACAGCCCCTTTGGTTAAGAGCATGACCAAAGGATACACTGGTACAATCCTGTGCAGCTCGGACAGAACCAGTGCGTAATTTGGGAGTCCTCCTGGACTCCTGCTTGAAGAGCAGGTGGCAGTTGTGGCCAGGATGGAGGGCTTTTGCGCAACTTCGTGTCATCCACCAATTACACCCGCTCCTGGATTGGGACTCCTTGCTTATGATCACACACGCTCTGGTCACCTCCACACTAGATTATTGTAACACACTCTACATGTGGCTGCCCTTGATGACCATTCGGAGGCTGCAACTGGTGCAAAATGGCTGCCCGTGTGGTGATGGGGTGCGGGTGTTATGCCCATGCCTCAACCCTGTTGCAGGAGCTGCATTGGCTGCCAGTGTGTCTCCAGGTGCAATTCAAGGTGCTGGTTTTGACCTTTAAATTCCTTCATGGTAGTGGGACAGGATACTTGAGAGATCGCGTCACCCCAAGGTTTTTGGCCTGTCCTGCGAGAGCAGACCACAGAGGCTCCATAGTAGTCCCATCAGCCAGGAAGGCACATCTCACTGGGACCAGGAAGAGAGCCTTCTCGGTATTTGCTTCGGCCCTATGGAACCTCCTGCCACTTGAATTGCCCCTCCAGGCAGAGTGGCTTCCCTTCACGAAGGCCTTAAAAACGTGGCTATGCCACCAGGTGTGGGGTACAACTGGCGTCACAACCTTGCCCTGCTGGCTTATTTAGCCAGCCTGGGTGTCCTTCTTTTTAAGGGGATTGGGGAGGTTTTATAAACGCCTTTAGATAGTTTTACAGTCCTTAGTTTTAATTAGTACTGGGTATAGGTTTTAACTCACATTGTGAGCCTCCCTGGGTCACTTAGGCAAAAAGGGCAGTTGTATAAATCAAATAAGTAAATAAATAAATAAATAAATAAGAGCTAGGACTCATGGTATCAATTTATACACATCACGTACAGAGGCAATGGTCTTCCCAGTAGTAATGTACGGCTGTAAAAGCTGGACCATAAGGAAGACTGAGCGCGGAAGAATAGACGCCTTTGAACGTTGGTGTTGGAGGAAACTCTTGAGAGTCCCCTGGAATGCAAGGAGATCAAATCAGTCAATCCTGAAGGAAGTCAACCCTGACTGCTCCTTGTAAGGTCAAATATTGAAGATGAAGCTCAAGTACTTTGGCTACCAAATGAGAAGAGAGGACTCACTGGAGAAGGCCCTGATGCTGGGAAAGATTGAAGGCAAAAGCAGAAGGGGGCAGCAGAGGATGAGATGGCTAGATGGCATCATTGATGCAGTGGGCATAGCTCTGGGCGGACTATGGAGGATGGCAGATGACAGAGGAGCCTGGCATGCTGTGGTCCATGGGGTCACAAAGGGTCACACTCAACTATGTGACTGAACAACAACAAAGACACACAATGGTTGGCCAGCCCAACAGAAAAGTAGCAATTGCACCTTCTGTTGGCCCAGCCAACTATTATGTGCCTCTGTATCTGTTGTGTAGAAACTGACGCTTTTATGTCCGATAAAGTGGACTTGACCCAGGAAAGCTCACATTTAAATACAGGAGCTAGTCTTTAAGGTGCCACAATGGGGGTTTTTTTTGTCATTTTTGTCGTTTTGTTTACTGCCTGATATGCTTGCACAAACTATCACGGCCACCGTTTCAAAAAACTTCTTTCCCAGGTTTACTAAACCAAAGCAAATTAAGCAGCCAGTCCAAGCCAACAACCCATTTCATCCTGTGGCATAATCAGATTGTGTGTTCACACTCTGTTTGTCTCCTGGTACAAAGCAGACAGAGTAAGGACCCCTGAAACCTGGCGCAGAGCTTCAGTAAAGCAATTAGGTTGTCTCCACATTGGATCCCTTTCAAAACTCAAGGTGCCCATCCTTAAACCACCAAGGACTTTTCTTGAGACTTATCATGCAAGTGGCTTCTTAAAGGATTCACCTCAATCAGATTCTACCCCAGCATTTGCGCTCCGGAAACCTTGTTTTCTAGACTGGCTTTGGGAGTAACTGGGAGATTATTTTTCCCCAAGAGGAAATAGGATTTCTTTTAAAAAGAAAAGAAATAAAGTTGGGTCCAACATCTTCCATGTTTGCTATCCTCCCCCACTGCCACTGAAGAACCTGCAGTCTTCAAAACCATTGACAGGGGTCGAAACAGTCACATTTAGAAATATCTGCAATGCTTTGGGTACAACATAACTCCCACCTCATCATATGACCAGGCAACCTATGGGGCCACTCGGTCTTCAATGCAATCAGTTTGCCATCTGTGGATGGGTAAAATCGTGGCCTCCACCAACATTATTTTGTGTTTTTCTGATGTTTCTTTGATGTGCTTTCTCCACCTTCCTCTGGGTCTCGCATGGACGTTGGAAAGCTCTTCAAAGAACTTTGAACTCTCAGCATAGTTGACGGTCAGAAATTATAGGAACTTCAGGCCAGCTACAAATCCATTTTTTCTCTAATGATAAAGAAACTCAATGCCGATCATCAGGTGACATTTAACTAACTTGACAACCCTGAAGACTAACAGCCTTGGATGGCGAAGTCCACAGAGAAGGGTGGTGGTCCCCAAGTGGGTTAAATCCAGTGGTGGGCATCAGCAGGTTCGCACCAGTTCTCCAGAACCAGTAGCAGAAATTCTGTCTGGCCGCGCCCATCCAAGTTTTGAAATAAAGTAGTCCTTAATTCAGGTGCAACACAGGGCTTTCCCCTGGCCACGCCAACCATACCACGGCCACAGTGTGGTAGTAAATTTTTTTGGAGCCCACCACTGGTTAAATCCCAGTTGAATCCATCTTGATGGAGGGCAGAAGCTTCATCCATCCTGGCCTGGGGTCGATGAGGACTTTGCGTGCCAAAATGGCTCAGGACAAGAAAGTGACTTGTAGAACTGGATCAGAGGTATGGGTGTCATGCTGTGATACAGAAGGAAAATGGCAGGCCACTGCATTATATTCTCAAGACAATTGTCATGGCTGATCACCATGATTTATTTATTTAAAATTTATTTTTTATTTAAAATATTTCTATCCCGCTTCCCTCACTCAAAAGTGACCCGAAGCAGCTAAACAACATAATTAAAAACAGGAATAAAACAGATTAGCAAACAGATTTAAAAACCCATCTTAAAACCAACTAAAAATCCCCAAACCACCCAGAACACTTAAAAACAGGCGGGACAAGAACCAGTGTAGGCTAAATAAGCCAGCGGGACTGGGAAACTGATGCATCCATGCCCCATGCCCGCTGGCATAGCCATGTTTTCGGTTGTCTTATGAAGGGGAGCAACTCCGTCTGGAGGCGTAGTTCAAGTGGCAAGAGGTTCCAAAGGGCCAGGGCTGACACAGAGAAGGCCCTCCTCCAGGTCCCTGCAAAGTAGGCTTCTTTTGCTGAAAGGATCACAACCGAGCCCCTTCGATCTGCCCTCGAAGGACGGGTATTACACATAGAGGTGATGCGGCCTCTTAGGTAACCTGGACCACTGCCATGAAGGGCTTTAAAGGTCAAAACCAGCACCTTGAATTGCACCCGGAGGCACACCGGCAACCAGTGCAGCTCCCAGAGCAGTGGAGAGGCACGAGCATAATGTCCCTGCCCCATTACAACCTGGGCAGCCGCATTCTGGACCAGCTGAAGCCTCCGAATGGTCGTCAAGGGCAGCCCCATGTAGAGTGCATTCCAATAATCCAATGATGATATCTTATATTCAGAATCAGATACGGCACAAGGAGAAGGTGGAGAAGAAAAAGAAGCTCCTTAAAAACAATTTTCACAGATCTTTCATCACAGAATGAGAATGAACCACTCTAAAGTTCAGCTCAGCCTCCATGTTACTACTCAGAAAGCTTCTAGTTGGAATGATGTATACCTCAATGGCAGCATATCCTGAAATGAGTAATAGCATAATGAAAGCATTAGCCCATTCCAGATGAATCCCTCTGACATATTTCATGTCTTCTCTTTTTGAATTATGAACCTCTTCTAAACCAATAACCCACATGTTTATATGCTATGCCAGCCTGCTGTAATTTTGATAAGAGAGTCAGAAGAACATTGGAGAAAACTGAACTGGTAGATGAACAGCTAGAGCATGACAACCGGTCAGCTTGAACATGGCAACTGAAGGTGAGTCATTTCCACAAATCTAATATTGTATTAACGTAGCCTTGATTGGAGCAGCCCATTATGTTTGTTGTCTCTGGTGTAATGGAATGAAACAACTTGAGGATTTAGTTGCTTGTTACCGTCGACACTGGTGCCAAGACTTCTCAAAGTCAATGCTTGGTGAAGCATGTCCTGTATTTTATAATTCATTGAGACGGTGGGTCAATAAACATTCACTTTGGAAATACAATGGTATAAACATGGGAGAAATGTGAGATAGGTGACCAGATGGCTTAAGACAGTGATGGCGAACCTTTTAGAGACCAAGTGCCCAAACTCAACAGGCTGCCCTCCACACCTCACTCTCATACCACATGTGAGCCGCCTGTCTTACCCCAGACAGGGAAGGGAGGAAGTGCTCCCATTGGGCTGCTGCACAAAAGGACAGGACAAACTTTGTGCTGGGGGAGGGAGGAAGCTCTCCCATTGGGCTGCTGGACAGAGGGGCAGGGCAAACACTGTGCTGGGGGAGGGAGGAAGTGCTCCAATTGAGCTGCTGGGCAGAGGGGCAGGGTGAGCTCTGTGCTGGGGCGATGCAGATGTGCCTACAGAGAGGGCTCCGAGTGCCCGCTCTGGCACACATGCCATAGATTCTCCAACATTGGCTTAGGGCAATTGTAATGAAAGCAGGCAGTCCTGCCTTGACAATTCTTAAAATTTGATTTTTTGTATTGCATAGCTGAACTGAATGTGGACTGCAACAGAGGCAATCATTAAAAGGATAGTACTGTAGAAGGATTTAAACCACGGATTTATCACAGGAGTTTAATGGATCGAGCAGGGAACTAATGAAAAAGCATTAAGGCAAATGAGTCAAGATTTTAAAAAATCAGGAAACTTATGGAATGCAAAAAGTGAAAATAATTTGAGTTATGTAACAAAAACCAGAAAGTACAGATTGCTCTAGTGGAGCATCAAAGGTAAAATTAATGGGGAAAGCTGAACAGGAACAAGGATGTGGGAGACAGTTTTGGTCTGAATACAGCTCAGCTTGGTTGTGTTAAAGTCAAGATATCTACGATGAGAGTTCAGCCTCTGGGGAAAGAGGAGGAGGAACTGGAGATGGGATCTGGAGTACTATTTTTGGTTATGAGACTCCAACCCAAGGGAGTTTATCATGGTCTTGTTAGCTGGAAGGTTGGCAACTCTCTGTCCCTGCTCCTGCCAACCAAGCAGTTTGAAAGCAAGAAATTGCAAGTAGATAAATAGGGACCATTTTGGTGGGGAAAAGATCTTGGGGACATGAAAGGAGCCTCATTCGGGCGCCCCCTGAGCGGGGCATCTCTTTTCAACCCAGAATATTTCTGGCATAAAATCAAACATTATCATTATTAGTAGTATTACTACTACTACTACTACTACTACTACTACTACTCAACATGGGGACCCTGGGAAACCAGTACTGGTCATTTACTGGTCTGCCGATTACTATCAGAAACATGTACCAGTGAGGACTTAAGTTTGCCCAATGGCAAAGCCAAGAAAGTGATTTCATTTTGCCAGTCCTGGATTTGATTGGGACACGAAAGAAGAAGACTGTTCACATTGCCTTTGCTTTTTAGAAACTGGTTTTGGAAAAGCAGCTCCTGGAAATAGGCTTTCAAATTCTTTTAAAATTATTGTTACAAAATTTAAAAAATGTGTGCATCGTATTGTGAGCCCAGATAAACAGAGAGGCATTCACACGTAGTTCAAACCCAAACCCATATTTATATATATTTTATTAGCACATGTCTCTTCAAGACCCACCGCCTAAATACCAAACAGAAGAGTTTTGCCAAGAACAATATTCTGAAGAAAATAACAGGCACAAGTTGGGGTCCCCAACTACACACATGAAGAATGTCTGCGCTAGCTTTCTGTTACACTGCAGGAGAGTAGGCTAGTCCAGTGTGGAGCAGATCAACGCATGTAAAGCAGGTGGATGTGGCCCTAAATAAAACAGCGAGATTGGTCACAGGATGCCTAAAACCAACCTTTGGTGTCTTGCACGGAAGACAAAGAAGGAGTCGCAGGAAGGACTAACACAGGTTTATTCATTGATGATCAGGATGAACATGTGATAATGGCGGAGGTACATCACATTATATACAGTAGCACAATACATTTGAATCTTGCTGCACGGTAGCTCATCGGCTGCTACCGGCGTGACATCGTCCAGGTCATGCCTCTCTTCTGTAGTTGTTTGATGGTGCGGGAAAGTTCCCGCGGCTGTTGGTTATTTGGGGAATGTGAACCATGTGAGTTGAACGCTCGCAGCTGCCCTCTATGGGCAGCTTACTCGCGTTCCTTTACAGCTGGGCTACATTGTAATTGTGGTCAGGTTACATTCATACATTTCACATCGCCCGAGTATGCAGGCGCGGGCGAGTCGAGGACAAGGGCAGTTCCAGCCATTCCCAGACACACCAAAGGCGGCCAGCACCAGGAAGGTCTCAGCCAGCTACAGCGAGGAAGGCATGAACCGCGTGGGCCTGGAGCACCGGCGGTTTTTCATAGAGGTACTGTTGCAGGGGGTCCCAGTGAGGATGGAGATAGACTCGGGGTCATCTTATTCCATCCTGTCCCAAAAAGAGTTTATGCGTATTCCCCCAGAGAAGCGGCCCAAACTGCGGGCCATGAGATCGCACCTACGGGATGTGCAGGGAAATGGGATCCCGGTGTTGGGGGTGGGGAACTTCAAGGTGAAGTTCAAGAATTACTCCGAGAAATTGCCCCTAGTGGTCCTCAAAGGGGGGAGGTGCTGCCTTTTGGGAACGCAGTGGTTTGCTCCCCTAGGGATCGAACTGCCCGGCATTAACGCCATCGAGACTGACCCAATGCGGGACGTGTGCAACGCACACCCGGACGTTTTCAAGAAGGGGCTCGGGAGATACAAGGGGCCCCCGGTTTCCTTTGAGCTGGACCCAGAAATCCGGCCCATCTGCCTCAAGCCAAGGAGAGTGCCCTTCGCCCTCAAGGACAAGATCGAAGCGGAACTGGACAAATTGGTGGGGCAGGGGATTTTGGTTCCAGTTGACTCGGCGGAGTGGGAAACGCCGATTGTTACAGCCCTCAAGTCAAACGGAGAGGTCAGGATTTGTGCGGACTATAAATGTACGATAAACAAGGCCATTCGGCCAAATGCATACCCGGTGCCCGTGGTCAGCCACTTGCTGGCCACATTACATGGGGGGAGGTGTTTTGCCAAGCTAGATCTGGCCCAGGCAGCTCTCTGTAACCCCGGCTGCTGCCGCCACGCAAACGATCGTGACGCACAAGGGGGCGTTTAAGGTAACGCGCCTTCAGTTTGGCGTGAATTCGGCCCCCGGAATCTTCCAGTCCCTCGTGGAACGCCTTTTAAAGGGGCTTCCAGGCGTCCTCCCATACTTCGACGACGTGTTGATAACAGCGGGGAGCGAATTAGAGTTAGCAAAGAGGCTAGATGGGGTCCTCTCAGTGTTCGAGAGGGCAGGACTTCGACTGAGGAGGGACAAGTGTGTATTCTTTGCAAGGGAGGTTGAGTTTCTAGGGTTTAAGGTAACCCCGGACGGAATCAAACCCTCCGAGTCCAAGGTTGCGGCCGTGAGAGACGCCCCTCACCCCACCGCGAAACCGGAGCTGCAGTCATTTCTAGGGCTCATAAATTTCTATCATTCCTTCTTGCCTCGGAAGGCATCGGTTGCGGAGCCACTGCACACGTTACTTAAGAAGGATGTGGCTTGGCGGTGGGGGGACAGGCAGGAGAAAGCATTCAAGGAGCTTAAGTCACTCCTATCCTCGGATGCTGTCCTGACCCACTTCGATCCGAAAAAACCAGTGGTTTTAGTCTGTGATGCGTCCCCAGTGGGGTGGGGGCGGTTCTGTGCCACGTGTTGGAGAGCGGGAGGGAAGCCCCGGTGGGGTACTACTCAAGGTCCCTCTCGAAGGCCGAGCGCAATTTACGCGCAAACAGATAGGGATGCCCTAGCCATAATCGCGGGAACGAAGAAGTTCCACGATTTCCTATACGGCCGCGAGTTTACGGTAGTGACGGATCACAAGCCGCTTCTGGGGATCTTCACTACTGGCAAACCCACCCCGCAAATTCTATCCCCCAGGATGCTGCGTTGGGCCATCTTCCTCAACGCCTACCAGTATGAGCTGGTCTATCGCCCAGGGAAGGAGATCTCCCGTGCGGCCGCTTCTCTGGGGGAATACGCATAAACTCTTTTTGGGACAGGATGGAATAAGATGACCCCGAGTCTATCTCCATCCTCACTGGGACCCCCTGCAACAGTACCTCTATGAAAAACCGCCGGTGCTCCAGGCCCACGCGGTTCACGCCTTCCTCGCTGTAGCTGGCTGAGACCTTCCTGGTGCTGGCCGCCTTTCGTTGGTGCGTCTGGGAATGGCTGGAACTGCCCTTGTCCTCGACTCGCCCGCGCCTGCATACTCGGGCGATGTGTCCTTTTCGGCCACAGTTGTGGCACTCGGCCTTTCGGAACGGGCACCTCGTGCGGTCGTGGGATGCCCCACAACCATCGCAGCGGCGGTCCTGCCGTTCACGGGTCTGCCGCTTCTCACCTCGCTTCTTGATCCTCTGGACGTCGTCGTCCTCACTGGAGTAGGGGTCCGCTGTTGTGGACGACTCCTCGGACGACGTTGGTGTGCCGGCGGGCGGCTTGGGGGCCCGCCAGGCCGTCTTCGCTGGTGTCCGCCGGGCCGCCTGTACTGGTGACTTGGCCCTCTCGGACGTGGCCCCTCGGGACTTGAACAGCCTGACCCCGCTCCTGGCCTCCTCGGCTGCTTGGGCCTCCCGCAGTACCTCGTTGAACGTGAGGTGGTGGTCGCGGGTCATCAGCCTCCTCTGAAGCTCCTTGTCCCTCAAACCACACAACATGCGGTCTTGGAGGGCCTGGTCCAGGTCATCCCACTGGCAGTGCACCGCTGCAAGCCTGAGGGCCGCCGCGTAGGCGGACACGGATTTGCCCGGTCGCTGGTCTCGCCTGTGGAATGCGACCCGGGCTGGGAAGATCGAGACGGGCGGCTGGAAATGCTCGCCCAGCCTCTCCAGGATACGGTCGATGGGCACCTCGTCCACCTTCCGGGGGGCCACCAGGGTCATCAGGATACGCAGCGTGGCCGGCCCCACCTGGGCCAGGAAGTGGGAGCGCATCTTCGCGGCGGCGGCGACGCCCGCGGCTTCCATCGCGTGCCGAAACTGGCACTCGTAGAGCTCCCATTGTTCGGGCTCGCTGACATCGAACTGGTACGGCTTGACCTTGGGATTCGCCATCGATCCCACCTTCGTCGCCAATTTGGTGTCTTGCGCGGAAGACAAAGAAGGAGTCGCAGGAAGGACTAACACAGGTTTATTCATTGATGATAAGGATGAACATGTGGTAATGGCGGAGGTACATCACATTATATACAGTAGCACAATACATTTGAATCTTGCTGCACGGTAGCTCATTGGCTGCTACCGGCGTGACATCGTCCAGGTCACGCCTCTCTTCTGTAGTTGTTTGATGGTGCGGGAAAGTTCCCGCGGCTGTTGGTGATTTGGGGAATGTGAACCATGTGAGTTGAACGCTCGCAGCTGCCCTCTATGGGCAGCTTACTCGCGTTCCTTTACAGCTGGGCTACATTGTAATTGTGGTCAGGTTACATTCATACATTTCAAGGCAACATCTCTTAAAGCAACATTGTACATACATAACACAACCCCAATACAAAAAGTGCATTACATAGCTGGCATCCCTCTACCAAAATGAGAAATTGTTGCTCAGAAAGAGTGGGTCAAAGCAAGATCCTCGGAAGCACACCTGCTATTTTGGTCACCAACCACCAAAGCAGAGACTGAAATGAAGGCATAGCTTCTTCATAACATCTGCCCCTCTGAACATCCAGCCCCCACAGATTGCCTTAGAACTATGGAAGGTGAGCAGGGAGTTACCAGATAACTGGGCAGAACCACATGACTCTATACCACCGGGCCAAGAACAACCATGTGTAGAAAGCTTTAAACAGACTGTGTGCCAGGGTAGGAAGATCAAGGGCTAATCTGAGAAAGTGGGCTTTCCCTGTAGATGGCAGCCTGTGTGAATGCATAGAAGTACAAACTATCTCCCATAGGATACAATGCACATGATGCCCCTCAATGTGCACTGAGGAGGACCTTAGGTTGGCAAGAAGAAATGCTGTTGATGTGGCCCAATATTGGGCGCATGTCATCTAGCCTTTTTAAACTCTATTTTGTTTTTAGATGTGTACGCTATTATATGCTGGTGGTGCATCTGGCACGAATAAAGAAAGAAAGCACATGTCTTCATCCCCCACCCCGAATGTCCTCCAAGGGCACTTGACATTCACAATCGACAAAACAGAGGTGTCATTCCTGTGTGTATGTGTGTCCACATGCCTATGATCGCCAGTAGAGTAGTATGGTTCTTTCCCTTCCTCCGGATTATTATTAACGGAAGATGAGACTGAACGTCGCAACGATCCCTTGCACAATACCTCACTGCTGCGTTAGATATAAACCCCACCGGCTAACATGAAGTCATTTTCCTTATAGGGTGTCAAGATTTATATCACATCGCACAATTCTGACTTCCATCGCAAATTGACCAATTTTTCAGCATTCTATAATCATCTCTCCAGGGAAGGCAATCGCTTCTGCCTGGTTCCTGCTGTTCAACTGGAAAAAAAAACTACCCATCCCTGCTCCATACTGCCAAGAAGAACACATTTCCCATTCTCTCATACTTCCTCTTATCTAAATCACTGGATGCCACCACTTCAGAAGCACCGATGCAGCTTGTAAACCATAAAGGCATAAACCATCAAACAATAAAAGGGGCCTCAAGACCTCTCTTACGGAAACCAATCTGGCATCTGAAGAGCTTCTGGACGGCTGTCCTTCTTTCCAAATGCCATCCTTTTGAACGAGGGCTCAGTCAAAGCCCAACTTAAAAATTAAAAACAAACCCAGAAAAGATGGAGTACTCAAGCCCCGAGTATTGCATGATGGAATGAGCTCCCATCTCAGTCCCAGCTCCTGCCAACCGAACAGTTCGAAAGTGAGAAATTGCAAGTAGATAAATAGGTACCACTTCGGTGGGAAAGGTAATAATGTTCCCCTTTCCTGGCCGTTCCAATTACGGGATGGCAGCGAGAATGAGGGGGAAAGATTGGTAAATTACGGGAAATCCCGTCCAAAACGGGATACTTGACGGGTATGGCGGGCACTCAGAGCCCTCTCTGTAGGCATGCCTGCCACATGTCCACAAAAACGTCTGCAGATGCTCTTTGGCTGTAAACGGAGATGGGCACCGAACCCTAGAGTTGGACACAACTGGCTTTTGAGAAAGGGAGACCTTTACAGTCAAACCTCGAGATAAGAATGGCTTGGCTTAAGAAAAACCTCAAGATAAATCTGGAAACCTCAGAAAAAAATTGGTTTAAGATAAGAATTTTTAATAGGATTTTTTTCAAGATAAGAAATTCAATGCATTCCTATAGGAAATTCAAGATAAGAATTTTTCGAGATACAACCACTCTCAAGGAACGGATTAAATTTGTACAGATCATTGCATTTGACAGCTGACTGGTCCGTGGAACTCGCTGCCACAAGATTTGAGGACCATGAGAACCCATCCAAAATGTCCTTTCATGTGGCTTAGATGGGCCTGTCAAAGAGATTCCCATCCACGACTATAGTGTTCGGTCTTCTTCTTCAAGATATTTTACGTTACTCCTCCTCTCTTCCTAACCATCGCTCAGAGTGTAGAAGCTCCCTTGGTCTTGTCGTTGAAGTAGTTTTTTGAGTTTTCCATTCCTCATTGGGGGCTCTTCCCCCTGCAAAGTATTCCCTGCTTCTGCAAGCTGCCTGAAGATGCATTTTGAGCAGAGTTTTATCAAGGGATCATGTCTCCCTCTGGTCTCCTTGTGAGTTTTCTGCCTCCCTGATGGAATTAAAGGCGGCTTCACAGTGATTAATGCCTGCTAATGTAATCAATTCATATTCAACTCCGCTGCTACTTTATTCTACCGGGTCTGATTTTAAGCAGCATGCTGGCTGATGCATGGGGCGTGTTATCTCATTTGACAGCGGTGACATTTCTATTTCATAATTACGGAGCCGAACGAGACAATCTCCCACAGTGGGAGAGAGGTACATGTGTGCACATCTGGGATTCCCAAAGCACCACGAAGCTCTTTGTGTTCTTCTGAGACTAAAAGTCAGAAGATGAAAGAAAGCAATGTGGAAGTGAAGTGACAATGAAAAAAGCAGGGGAGGACCACTTCCGGATGTTACTGGACTACAACCACCATCAGCCTTTGCTCACATAGCTGAGGAAGGCTGGGAATCAAGAATGTTGCCGACCTGTGGTTAGGGGTAAGTAAGCCATTCAATTTATTTTGTTTTCGATGTGTATTTTAGGTAAAGATATGTTATCCTGCTATAGTAAGAGAGTAGACCCTACTGCGAGCAACTCAGTGCCAATCAACTAACCTGACAACCCTGAGAATTAATGGCCTTGGGTGGTGAAGTCCACAGGGAAGGAAGGGTGGTGGTCCCCAAGGGGATTAAATCCCACTTGAATCCATCTTGACGGAGGGCAGCAGCTTCATCCAACCTGGCCTGGGAATGATGGTGAGGACTTTGTGTGCCAAAAGGGCTCAGGACCAGAAAGTGGCTCGCAGAAGTGGATCCATGGTACAGGTGTCACACTGTGATGGAGAAGACAAATGGAATTATATTGTCCCCAGGACAATCTTTGTGACTGATTGCCATTATGATAGCCAATGTTTGGAACCTGATATGGCACTAGTAGTAGAAGTAGAAGAAGAAGAAGAAGAAAGGTCTCCCTTGCTAGAAAGCCAGTCATGTATGTCTCTAGGGCCCGTTGCTCATCTTTCTTAACAGCCAAAGAACCAGTGTTGTCTGCATCTGTAGACATTTCCATGGTCATGTGGCAGGCATGACTAGACACAGAACACTGTTACCTTTCCTGCCGAAGTGTTACCTATTTATCTTCTTATAATTTCTTGCTTTCAAACTGTTAGGTTGGCAAATGCTGGGACAGATGATGATAGCTCAGTTCATTGCCCAGCACTTAGGTCTCGAACTGACAACCTGCTGACCTTCTGGTTGTCAAACTCAGCATCTTAACCACTAAGCCACCACGGCCCTAGGTGTACAACTTTGCATGACACCCCCCCCCCCTTTGGATAAAACCAGCGTTGTCAACAAAAGCAACTGTAAAAAAATGTATTGAGCTTCATGATTTATTGTTTCCATCCTACCTGGGCATTCGATTTATGCACATGTCTTCCCAAAACACAAATCTTGGCATTCATCCTCTGTGTTTCCCCGCCACCAGCTGCAAATGTAATGAAGGACATCTCTGGCCAGGGGAATTTACAAAACAGAATTAATGTTGCCATCTATCTGCATCACGGTGCTTTTATAGGCTGCAGTCGTAGTTCTCAAACAACCACCACCCCATTTCCCCCCCTCCCCTGTTCCTTGAAAAACACTTGCTAAGTATCTGTCAAAACAGAGAAAATCGTAGGCCAACTGCAGCAAAGATAATGTTTGTACAACTCCTCCAGTGCAAATGGGATTTTGCAGAGGGATGGGGGGGAAAACAGGCCTTCAATGTAGAACTAGATTTCAGTGGAGGAACAGAAAGAGAAGAAAATGTGGGGAGAGGAGAAAGGCAGTAGAAAATTCTGAACTCTATTGGACCTGACTGTGTAGCATCACACCCATCTGTGATTGCCCAAAGGAGTCTGGGAAGTAACTAGGGCTAGTTATTTGTTAGTTGAGGGACTGCGGTGGTTTAGTGGTTAAGACACTGAATTTGAAGACTGGAAGATCAGCAGGTCAACAGTTTGAGACCCGAGTGCTGCATGACGGAGTGAGCTCCCATCATCTCTCCCTGCTTCTGCCAACCTAGCAGTTTCGAAAGCAAGAAATAGCAAGTAGATAAATAGGGGGAAGGTAACAGTGTTCCATGCACTCCGGCATCTAGTCCTGCCTGTCACATGTCCATGGAGACGTCTGCAGATGCAGATAGCACTGACTCTTTGGCTTTAAATGAAGAGCACCGAACCCTAGAGTCAGGCACGACTAGCTTTCGAGCAAGGAAGGTTTTGACCTTTACCTTGACTGTTTTGTAAGTTCATCACTTTTGTTTAAAAAAAACAAGCTATAATGACACCATCACTGCAGATTGCATGAGGAATGTTTTCATTCCCTTCTCAGTGCAATTTTTTAAATTTCAGTTTCTTTCTCTTTCTTATCAAGGTGAAACTTTAAACTGCCATAATGAAGCCACCTTCTTAACTCTATCATTGCCCAAACTTAAATACAGAACGACAGAGTGGTTTGGAATAGGAAAAGGAGTAAGACAAGGCTGCATTGTGTCACCCTGCCTATTTAACTTATACACAGAGCACATAACGCTCAATGCCGGGCTGGATGTATCAAAAGTTGGAATTAAAATTGCTGGGAGAAACATCAACAATTTGAGATATGCAGATGATACCACTCTAATGGCGGAAAGTGAGGAAGACCTAAAGAAGCTCCTGATTAGGTTGAAAGAAGAGAGTGAAAAAGCTGGCCTGAGACTTAACATCAAGAAAACCAAGATAATGGCAACAGGTCCAATCAGTTCCTGGAAAATAGATGGGGAAGAAGTAGAAGCAGTGACAGACTTTACTTTCTTAGGATCTAATATCACTGCAGAAGGAGATTGCAGCCATGAAATAAAAAGGCAACTGATTCTGGGGAGGCAAGCTATGAGAAACCTGGGGAACATAGAGAAAAGTATCACCTTGAAAACAAAAATTCTCATAGTCAAAGCAATGGTATTCCCAGTGGTAATGTATGGTTGTGAGAGTTGGACCATTAGAAAAGCGGAGTGCAGAAGAATAGATGCCTTTGAAACGTGGTGTTGGAGAAGAGTTTTGAGAGTACCCTGGACAGCAAGGAGAACAAATAGGTAGATCTTAGAAGAAATCAACCCTGACTGGTCCTTAGAAGGTCAAATAGTAAAGATGAAGCTAAAATGAAAAGAGAGGATTCACTTGAGAAAGCCTTGATGCTTGGAGTTTGGTGTGAGGGTGGGGGCAAAAGAAGGCGGCGGCGGCCAAAAATGAGATGGCTAGATGGTATTGTAGACACAATGGGCACAGAGCTGGGCAGGTTGAGGAGGATGGTGGAGGACAGGGGTGCCTGGAGAGCGATGGTCCATGGGGTTGCAAAGTTGGGATTGACTGTACAACTGAACAACAAAAACAACATTTAAAAAACCCTTAAATCCTCATCAATACAGGCTTCAAATAGTAACAGGCAGACCAGCACATGGGCCGGATTCTGTATCTCTTCACATTCACACAGCGTGTTGTTGTCCGCTAGCAATCCCCACTTGAGCATGTTGGTCTTGCATTTAGGTACTCCAACCCTCAGCCTATTCAGGATCCTCCAAGGGACATAAGGGAAGTTGAGTTCCTCAGCCATCTCCTCCTTGAATGTTGTTTCTTGTCCAGTGAGCTCCTTCCTCCATCTTCTAATAATTTGACTTTGCTGTTGAGTCCCCTCAAGTTTTAATTCAATGCAGCTAACATTTGAAAGTTATGGAAAGAAAGACTTGTAGAGTGATGGGTAAAAAACATTGCATCATTCAAGCAAGGTTTCCTTCTCTTGCCTTGGGATATGTTGAAAAAGGTGGAGCAGCGATAACAATGAAAATAGAAGGGGTTTCATACCACAGGCTTCCAGCTTGTAGCATCAATGCAGAACCGCATCTTTAAAGAGCAGTTATCTGCTATCCTAGAATCTGTTTGATCCCTCTCCTTGCCTATTCCATGATCATCACATCTCAAGGAACTATTTGTGGTCTCAACTTTCACCGGATCACAAGAGAATGCTGCTCATCTAGTGACCTGAATGCAGGAGTGGCCAACCTTTTTATGCTGTGGGCCTGACTATGCGCTCATATTACTGAGCAGGCCAGCCCACATGCACATGAGCAGGCACATTTATGGCTGTCGTAAATGTAGTCACTTCCACATTTATGCATGCACGGGTGCATTTTATGGCTGATGCAAATGTGTCCGCTTCCACTTCTGGGTGTGGCAGAGGTGGCGACAGGCTAGATGGAATGGCACCGTGGGCCAGGGCCGGCCAGTGGACTGTAGGTTAGGAACCCCTGCCCTAATGCTACTCTGTCTTGATTACTAAAGAAGGTTTCCACTTGCTACAAATTCAACTCCTGCATTTCTCAGCATTCTGTGCACTCCAATGTCTAGTCATGCCTGCCACATGTCCACAGAAATGTCTGCAGTAACAGACAGCGCTGACTTTTTGGCTATAAACGAAGATGAGCACCGAACCCTAGAGTCGAATACTACTGACCTTTGAGCAAGGGCGACCGTTACCTTTACCTATTTCCCATCCTGATATATGTCAGACACGTTATACCACATGAATCTTGGTGATTGAACACAATGAATTCTATCTTTCAAAAAAAAAAATCCTTTGGCAATCAACGTTTTTAAAGGCACTTTTCATTAATAGAGTTCCTAATAGCAGTTCAGGCATATAAAACAAAACTTGACCCGAGGCACGAGTTTGGTGGAAATGTAACAAGGCAATCATGCACAAATTAGAAAGTGGCTGGAAATAGCAGGTAGTTTCCATCTGTTGTGTTGACCTTTTACTGAAAACATATATTTTAATAGGCAACTGGCTTCAGCACAATGTTTTGATTTGAAGACAAGACTGGGATGCAACAGTTGAATGGTTTGAAATAATCAAAGTGAAGCCTTATCAAAGCCTAAGTTTTAGTTTAGAAAATTTAGATCAGGTAAAGGTAAAGTTCACCTTTGCTCAAAAGCGAGTCATATCCGACTCTAGGGTTCTCTGTTTATTGCCGAAAAGCCAGCGTTATCTGCATCTGCAGACATTTCCGTGGACTTGTGGCAAGCATGCCTCAACCCCGAGTGCATGGAACGCTGTTTACCTTCCCACCAAAGTGGTCCCTGTTTATCTACTTCCAATTTCTTGCTTTCAAACTGCTAGATTGGCAGGAACTGGGACAGAGACAGGTGCTCATTCCGACATGCAGTACCCGGGAATCAAACTCCAACCTTCCAGTCAGCAGGTTCAGCATCTTAACCACTTGAGTCACCACAGTCCAGGAATTGACACAAATTTTTGTCTCCTTGTACGCCTTGTGAACCACGTGATGCCTTCGTCTCACTCTTAATTAGACACTCACACAATTATCAGAGACTCAAAGCTTGTCTTACCCAAATCCCTTAGCAACCTTCATGAAAGGAGACCGGCAACAACAAATTTGAACTAAACAGTTTCAAATGCTTTCTAAGAGAAAGAGCAAATACTGACATCTGCACTCAATTGACCCATCAATGGAAGGGCAAGTTTCTGACAAGGTCATAGCAACGTGAAAGCAGAGGAGCAACTTGACTTACCTTAGTTCAGGAGTTCTCAGCCTTTTTAAGCCAGGGGCCATTGGGTCATGCTCCCTCAGACAGCTTTGGGATCCGGATGGCCATTTTGCCCTTCCTACATCACATGGCACTTCCTGGTGGTGGTGGTGATGGGTGTCACATGAAATGGTGCTGTGGGCTGCACCTGGGCCATGGGCCACAGGTTGAGAATCCCCGCCTTAGTTCACTTGCAAATTTGCTTTGCTTTGTGATTGGTATTCAGGACTCCAGCTCAGAGTTCCTTTAAAATCTTGGTTCTCAACCACATAAGCCTATCTGGATCATATTGTTCCAATGCTAATGTGCTTTGAGCGCTAATCACATGCTGTTTCTGTTCTTAGTCTGAGACAGGGTTTCTCAAACTTGGCTCTCCAGGTGTTCCTGGGCTTCAATTACCAGAAGTCCGTCAGCATACTTGCTGATCAGGGCTTCTGGGAATTGATGTCCGAGAACATCTGGAGGGCCAGGTTTGAGGAACCCTGGTCTGAGATGTTCTGAGATGTATACATCACGGCAAACAGGCTTTCTCAAACATGGAAGCCTTCAGGAATCAAGTCTCTCCAACACTAATGTGCATTAAGTCTTTAGTACGTGCTGTATTCTGATATATTCATCATGTTATCCAGGCTACTGACACAGCTGGAGATGGTGGTGGGACATCTTATGGCAGTTGTTCCCAACATTGAAACCCCAGATGTTCGTGGATTAAAAACCCCCAAAGTCTTCACCATTGGCTATGCTGGCCAAGATTTCTGGAATCTGTAGTCCAAGAACTTTTGGGGCCCCAAGGTTGAGAACCGCTGTTTTAGAGGAGGTAAAAAGAAACTGTACTCCAGTCTCAATTTTTTTTAAAAAGAAAATTGCAGAAGAATTTCTTCTTTTACTAGAGAAATGTATGTTCTTCACCACCAATGTTCACAAATAGGCTGGGAATTTAATCAGAGGATCTTTGCATACTTCTACAAAGCAGATGAAATCCAAAACATCTGAAAAGGTAAACATTCTCCCTGCCTAAAACAGAGTTAGTTTATTAAAAAGAGGTCAACAGCCAGTCGTATCTGACTCTAGGGTTCGGTGTTAATCTCCATTTATAACCAAAGAGCCAGTGCTGTCTGCATCTGCAGATGTTGCCATGGACATGTGGCAGGTATGCCTCAACACTGGAGTGCACGGAATGCTGTTTACCTTCCCACCGGTGGAACCTATTTATCTCCTTGCAAGCCTTGATTCTGGGAAAGATGGAGGGCAAAAGAAGAAGGGGACGGCCAAACATGAGATGGTTAGATGGTATTGTAGATGCAATGGGCACAGAGCTGAGCAGGTTAAGAAAGATGGTGGAAGGCAGAGGTGCCTGGCAGGCAATGGTCCATGGGGTCGCAAAGGGTTGGAATCAACTGTGCGACTGAACAGCAAAAAATTAAAATATGAATTATTGCCTTTCATTCTAGCATGAGCAGAATGAATCCCCCACTCATCCCTTCTGCTGGAACACAAATAGTTAATACCATGGCTTAATCACATTTAATCAAACACTGGAGATGGATTCCGTTGTTATCTACTGTTTTCCTCTCTGTTCCAGCTAATATGTTGTCGTTTGATATTGTATTTGGTCAGCTGTTTCCCTGCTGTATTACATTTACTTATTTATTTATTTTCGAAAGACGCTTTTAATCTTATTAGTTGCTTTGAAGGATTCTGGATGGAAATGTGGCCTAGAAATATTAACATAAATCCATAAATCAATATGCCTTAACTGTCTAGTGCCTGAATAACTTAGCGTAAAGTTATTTTTAAAAGAAAGGTCCCCCCCCCCTTTACTATAGTGGAAATGAAAGAAAAACAACACATGAAATTCAATCAAGAGAAATCTCATGAGATAGCAAGCACGTAGAGATTAGAGATGAAATGATAGAAGACCTTGGGAAAGGATCATGAGCTAGATTCACTACAAAGCCATATTAGCATGAAAATCCATTATTCAAGTTGAGTAACATTACTTTTTTCCTCCCCCAGAATTTTAATTGCCACAATGGAGAGATTATGATTTCTCATCTGCATTTTAAAAAACAGATATCAGGCAATGATAAAAATTATATCTGTTCTTTCAGTGCTGCTTGACACTTTGAGTTGACACATCAATGTTTTTTATGTCCAAAGCACTCTCCACTAATCAGTCCTAACAGCAACCCTATAATAGGTAAATGAGAGATTTATTATCTATCTATCCATTAATTCCTTCATTCCTACCTATAATTTACCTTACCTGTGATCTCTGCTACCAGCCAGATTGGGAAGACATGGATACTCAACTTTCAAAGTCATAAGAACATAAGAACAGCCTTGCTGGAACAGGTCAAAGGAGCCCATGATCCAGTCCAGCCTTCTGTCTCACACAGTGGCTCACTATTTGCTTCAGGGTATTATTCCCAAGCAGATGCCTTCACCTGCTTAGGATTCCCTGGAAATGGCATTGAGAGATATCCTGCCTATCTCTCCAACCCGGAGGTTGTCCTTAGGTATCCATAATTATAGCCATGGATACCCTTGCCCTCCATGAACTTGTCTAATCCTTTCTTAAAGCTGTCAAGACTGACAGCTGTCACCACTTCTTCTGGCAGGGAGTTCCATAGACCAGTAATCCTCTGGGTGAAAAAGTACACATCAATGTTTTTTATGTCCAAAGCACACTCCACTAATCAGTCCTAACAGCAACCCTATAATAGGTAAATGAGAGATTTATTATCTATCTATCCATTAATTCCTTCCTATAATTTACCTTACCTGTGATCTCTGCTACCAGCCAGATTGGGAAGACATGGATACTCAACTTTCAAAGTCATCTCACTTCAAACCCAAGAGTCCCCCCCCCCCACACACACACACACCTAACACTTTATGGGATATGTCTCCAGACATGGAGAATAACCCCTCTCCTTCCTCTTCCTCTTCCTCCTACTACTACACAGTCCCAGGCTGCTGCCCTCCATCAAAATGGATTCAAGTGGGATTTAATTCACTTGGGGACCATCACCCTTCTGCCGTATCAGAATATTGTCGATCATCATGGCAAACTTCGGCATCCAAGGACATTAGTCCTGAGTGTTGTCAGGTTAGTTAACTGCTACCTGACACTTGGCGTTGAATTGAGGACAGAGGGAAAAGGTAAATCCCATGCTACCTTTAGAGGACATGAATGTTCCCATGATCTCATGCATTCCAAAGGGAGGAGGAAACACCTGTAGAGTCTTGGAATTTCCCATGAAGTAGACAATTCCTTTCCCAGGGGTACCCAGGTGTGTTCCCATGATGTAACCAGGATTAGGTCATTGGATTCCAAAGGGAGGAGGGAACACCTGTGGAGTGGGAATTTCCCATTATGTAATGCATTCCTAGGGGTGGGTAGCCACTCATTTTGCCTATATAAACCAGAGGTTTTGAGTCCCCAAATTGGTTCTATAATGGACACCTGAAAAGGCTGTCTTATTGGCTGAACTCTATTCCCTGAGGGGAACAAAGACCCATGGCAGGATGAGCCCAGCTGGGCTGGAATTGGATTGGACTGGATTCTATCACGGAGACGTACCCTTCCCAACGCATCTTATGGATGGCTGAAAGACTTGGATTAACCTGAGATGTTGCCACCCTATGGATATTGGACTTTGCTGATATTTGGCCATTTTATGGACTGGTGGGCTTCAGGCTTATGGACATCCTGATGGACTTATTGGCTCTTTGAAATATTTCATGGGCATTTCTGGATCTAAAAAAGCCCTATGGACTTTGGGATTTGGGGATTTTATTCTCTACAGGTACTGTACATGGATTGTTTATTCTTTACAACTTTACTTCTTCATCTTATGGAATATAAAATAAAGTTCTGTTTTAGGACTTTACCTTGTTGGCTTCTACTTGGGCATAACACTGGCACCTAGCTCTCTGCTTCCACCACACACTGCTACTGCTACATCCACACTACTATGGCAAAACCACACTCCCTGTGACTGGGCAAGATCAGGGTGCCTGGGTCCTTGGGAGAGGCTGGCAAGGGCTGAAAAGAGGGAGTTGTGGTGGACTGCATCATACACAGCACTCTGTCACCACCAAAGCCTCTTAAGACCCCCGAAAACCCTGACACCCTTTCCTCCTTAGAAGTACAATCTGAACTCCTGGCATTTCATTTTAAAATCGCCCCTTTGACTTTTCGTCTTCCGTATGTTCCTTTCCTTTAGCTTTTCAGAGAAATGTGTAAACAAATTGGGGGGGGGGGGGGAATATTGCATTCCTCGTCGGCAGGGGAAAGTGATAAACCAATCCCATTATTTTTCTTGAAAACTCATGTCTCAAACTCCCGGCGCTCACTTACTCTGCCTTCCTGAAGAAAACTGAATGATTTTATTACCCTTGTTCCGCTTGAGTTCCAGGATCTCATCAGCTTCCGAAATGCTACCAACGCAGCCTTCTTGGGAACATAGATTAGCCCATATTGGGTTTCAAGGACAGTAATGAATACATTTCTTCTGGCAAACACTGGATTTTAAACCCTTTGGGGTGGAAAACAGGTTGCCTTTATGAAATACAGATATTACTACACAAAACTAGATTAATCTAAGGTTTGACGGTCTTCCCACACGTCATACAGTAGCAAAACCAAGTCTGCATTAAAGCTTAAATCTAGTTCTTAGTCCCAGTTAGAGTAGACCGACAGAATCAACAGCTTAAAAATACTCAGTCACGTAGAGTGCCCTCACAAGTAGTGCTACATCATATTTTGTACACCCATCTGTGTGGAAGTGTTCGCGTGAAACTCAGCGATGGGATTAAAAAAAAATTTGCTACCTACTCTGTGGGTGTGGTATGGTGGATATGGCCAGGAAGATGGTGGAGGTCAGTGGTGCCTGGCGGGCAATGGTCCATAGGGTCGCAAAGGGTCAGAATCGACTGTGCGATTGAACAACACATTGCCATAGCGGAATAACCTGACCCAACCAGACCATCAGCTGAAGGTTTTGGATTGACGATAAATCTCTTAGGAAGAAGAAGGTTTGGTGTATGAAAACCAAGACACTGGACACAGCCTCGGGCTGGGTTAACTCAGGTTTATTGCATCGTGGACAGAGGGAACATGAGGTAATGGCGGATCGATAGCTCTTTATATACAGGAGTAATACATTTGAACGTGGTGCCATGGTAGCCCATTGGCTACTTCCTGCGTGACGTCATCGCGAGTCACGCCCTTCTTGTCCAGGTGTAGGTGGTGGCGGGAAAGCTTCCCGCGCTGTTGCCTTTGATGAGTTCGGACCAAGAGAGCTTGGACGCTCGCCACTGCCAGCTGGTGGTCATTAGCTCGCGTCCTCTTACAGGGTTTATATGATACAGCTGAAGGTTACATTGTTGCTATCGGCAAGGTTACATTGGCTCAGATACATTGTAATCCATGTGGAAGGTAAAACCCTTAGAACACAACACCCCTCCCCCCTAGGACGAGACAACGTCTCGCGCCCATACTACTAAACACTCCCCCCCCTAGGAGACAAAATCTCTCAGCCAAGATGGCTTGTTTCGAACACGCTGGGGTCTCGATGCGGGCTGCCTTTCCCCGGGTTTGCTACCTTCTCTTTGTCCCCCGGTTTCCTGTCCTGTAATTTGAGAGGGAGACTCGTTAGTGACTTGCCGCGGCTCCGCGGCGTTGTTGGGAGGTGTGCTCTTTCTTAGGGAGGAACCGGGGGCACTGGGGGCTAACGAAAAACCCCTCTTCTCGCTTGGATGGGTGGGGGAACACTCCTGAAAACCCCCCCGGCTCGCTAAATCAAAATCTAAATTCCATTCGGGGGCAGCGGTCGCGAACTCCTCTCCCCCTTCCCGGGCCTCTGATAGGACTGGTTTATCAAAAGGATATGAGTCGGGGCCGCTGCTTCTTCCTTCCCCCCTTGCTTGGGACTGTTGTCCGCTGCTGTCTCCCCCTTGGGTGAAGCGGTTGGGGGAGAGCCCTAACGCTGAATCTTGTTGCTGAACCTCACTGACTGGCCCACTTACTCGGTGCCTCAGCTGGTCTGCGTGCCTCCTCCAGAGGAGACCGGTGTGGGTTTCGACCCGGTACGAGACTGGCCCCGTCTGTTCTACAACTGTCCCCGGCACCCAGGCTGGCCCTGCGCTGGCATAGTTCCTGCAATGAACAGGGTCGCCGGCGGCGAAACCTTTTGAGACTGCCAGCCCTACGTTCTTCCCTTTATCCTCAATTCTTGTGGGGTCTAGCCTGGACAGGAGCGTAGTCAGTTTTCGCCGCATCAATAGCTCTGCCGGCGAGTAACCCGACGCTAAGGGGGTCACCCTATACGCTAGTAAGAACTGACATACTTGGTGATTTAGGTCCCCGGGGCCCATGCGCCGGAGCGCCTCCTTTGTTGTACGCACCAACCGTTCCACTTGGCCATTCGTGGCCGGGTGAAACGGCGCGGATGTGACATGCCGAATGGCGTTTGCCTCCATGAATGCCCCGAACTCTGAGGAGGTGAAACAACTCGCGTTATCGCTGACTAAAGTGTCGGGTAAGCCGAACGTTGAAAAGACTCTCCGTAGTTGGCTAATTGTAGTGGCGGAGGACGTGCTCTTTACCGGAATGACCTCCAGCCACTTTGAGAATGCATCCACCACCAGGAGAAACATGGTTCCTCGGAAAGGGCCAGCGAAATCTACGTGCACTCTGGACCATGGCCCCCTTGCTGTGTCCCATTCCCTGTGCGGAAGGCGGGCCGCCTCTGGTCGGGACCCCTGGCATGCCTCACAAGTGCCGACCATGTGCTCAATGTCCTCGTCCAGCTGTGGCCACCAAAAGTAGCTGCGGGCCAGCGCTTTGGAGCGAACGATGCCCGGGTGGCTGACGTGCAGCAGTTTGAGCACCCTCGGCCGCATGGGTGTTGGGACCACCACCCGTTGGCCCCACAACAGGCACCCCCTTTCTAGGGACAACTCTAGCTTCTTCCGAAAGAATGGGTCGAATTCCTTGCTTGGGGACGATGCTGGCCACCCTTTCTGCACCCAAGAGCTGACTTTCTCCAGCGTTCTGTCCTTGCCTGTCGCCCTAGCTATATCGGCTGGTACTATTGGGGGTTCGTCTAAGACCTCGATTAGCAACACCTGGCGGTCTCTCCCTAATCTGGCTTTTTGGTCGTCCGACAAGGGCAAATGGGATCTCGAAAGTGCATCAGCATGGCTGATCTCCTTTCCGGGCCGGTACTCCAACTCGTGTTGGTATGCGTTAAGAAAAATGGCCCATCGCAACATTCTCGGGGATAGTATCTGCGGCGTGGGCTTGCCTGCCGTGAAAATCCCTAACAGGGGCTTGTGATCCGTCACGATTTTGAACGGGCGGCCATACAGAAAATCGTGAAACTTTTTGGTCCCCGCTACTATTGCTAATGCCTCCCTGTCGGTTTGTGCGTAATTTCGCTCTGCTTGGGACAGTGACCTTGAATAAAACGCAACTGGGGCCTCCCGACCGTCATCCAACACGTGGCAAAGCACCGCCCCCACCCCCACCGGTGATGCATCACAGACTAAGACCACCGGCCGTTTGGGGTCGAAGTGCGTAAGGATTGCGTCCGATGTTAGAAGTTGCTTGAGTTCGTTGAACGCCCTCTCATGCTCGTCACCCCACATCCATGTCTCCTCCTTTTTAAGTAACCGATGAAGCGGTTCGGCCACGGAGGCTTTCCGCGGGAGGAATGTATGGTAAAAATTGAGGAGCCCCAGGAATGACTGTAGTTCGGTTTTGGATGTGGGGCGAGGGGCCTTCTTGATGGCTGCTACTTTGGATTTGGACGGCTTAATACCCTCGGGTGTGATCCGAAACCCTAAAAACTCGACCTCGGTCTCGAAAAAAACACATTTGTCCTTCCTCAGTCTCAGCCCCGCTTTCTCGAACACAGTTAGCACTTTATCCAATCTCCTTGCTAGTTCGGCCTCACTCCCCCCTGTTATCAATACGTCATCAAAATAAGGCAACACCCCCTCCAGCCCCTTCAGGAGGCGTTCCACAAGCGACTGAAAAAGGCCGGGTGCCGAGTTCACGCCGAACTGTAAACGCGACACCTGGAACGCTCCTTTATGTGTGACTATCGTTTGTGCCGCGGCCGTGGCGGGAGTTACGGGGAGTTGCTGATAGGCTTGTGCCAGGTCGAGCTTAGCGAAACACTTTCCCCCATTTAGCCTGGCCAAAAGGTGGCTGACCACTGGCACCGGATATGCATTAGGGCGAATCGCCTTGTTAATTGTACACTTATAATCAGCGCAAATGCGCACCTCCCCGTTAGCCTTCAGAGCTGTTACAATTGGAGTTTCCCACTCCGCGGAATCAACAGGAATAAGAATCCCCTGGCCCACCAATTTGTCCAGTTCCGCCTCTATTTTGTCCTTTAGTGCGAAAGGCACCCTGCGCGGTTTGAGTCTTATCGGGCGGACCTCCGGGTCTAGGTCGAAGGCTACAGGGGGTCCGTTGAATTTCCCAAGTCCTTTTTTAAAGACGGCGGGGTGCGCATCGCACACCGCTTGTATTGGGTCCGCCCCCACTGAATGTACTCCCCCTATGAACAGGCCCAAGGGCTGAAACCACTGTGTCCCTAGGAGGCTACAACTTCCCCCCTTGAGGACAACTAGGGGCAGTTCCGCAGAATGTCTCCTAAACTTAACCTGAAATTTCCCGACCCCCAACACCGGAATGCTGTTTCCCTGTACATCACGTAGCGTGGACCTCAATGCTTTAAGTTTGGGCCGCACGTGGGGGTCGATTTTCAAAAACTCCCTCTGGGGAATTATAGAATAGGAGGACCCCGAGTCAATTTCCATCCTGATAGGGGCCCCTTGTACTTGTACCTCAACGAAGTAATGGGACTGTCCCGCGGACACGCTGAACACTGGGGCGTCGTCCTCGCTGCCGTCCGAGACGCGGCCCACGCCGTCCTGCTTCTTCGTGGTCTGGACGCCATCTTTGGGCCTCGCTGGACGGTCCGGCCTGGTCGAACGGTCTGATGACTGCCTCCGGCCCTCCTTCCGTTTTCTGCATGCCCTGGCGATGTGCCCCCGCCGGCCGCAGGTGTAACATTCGGCCTTTCTAAATGGGCACCTCGCGCGCTCGTGGGCCGCTCCGCAGCCATCGCAGCGGCGCCCCCCCCTTTCGGACCTTCTGGACTTCTTCGCCGTCGCTGCCTTCCGAGGACGATTTTGAGGCCCGTCGAGTCGCGTGCACCGGTTTTTCCGCTTTGCCGGCTCTGGGACGCCACTCACGCCACTGGTGCATCTCGTCCACTCCGGCATTCGTGGACTCTGCGGCTTCTGCGGCCTCAACGACCTCTGCCAGCGTGGGTGGCGGCTCCTTGTTCATCAAACTGCGCTGCACCTCCTTGTCTTTCAGGCCGCACAGCACGCCGTCCCTGAGGGCCATTTCTTGGATATTGCCCCATTTACAGGGGACGGCGGCTGCCCTCATGGCGGCCACGAATGCCTCAACCGACTCGTCCGGCGCTTGGACTCGCCTCCAAAACGCGCTCCGAGCGGGAAACATCGCCCTCGCGGGTCGGAAGCGCTCCCGTAGCAGCTTCATGATGTCGTCCGCCTTAAATTCGCTCACCTTCTTCGGGGTGATGATGCCCACCAGCGTCCGCTTGGTGTCCATCCCGAGCATTCTGGTGAGGATGGCCCTCTTCGTCTCCTCATCGTCTTCCTTGACTTTGAGCTCCACCAGCGCCGCATGGAAGTCCATCTCAAACAGCTCCCAGTCTTGCGGTTTGGTGATGTTGAACCCGCTCTGTGCCCTGGCTGCTCCTTGGGGATCCATTATCCCATCCTCGTCGCCAATTTGGTGTATGAAAACCAAGACACTGGACACAGCCTCGGGCTGGGTTAACTCAGGTTTATTGCATCGTGGACAGAGGGAACATGAGGTAATGGCGGATCGATAGCTCTTTATATACAGGAGTAATACATTTGAACGTGGTGCCATGGTAGCCCATTGGCTACTTCCTGCGTGACGTCATCGCGAGTCACGCCCTTCTTGTCCAGGTGTAGGTGGTGGCGGGAAAGCTTCCCGCGCTGTTGCCTTTGATGAGTTCGGACCAAGAGAGCTTGGACGCTCGCCACTGCCAGCTGGTGGTCATTAGCTCGCGTCCTCTTACAGGGTTTATATGATACAGCTGAAGGTTACATTGTTGCTATCGGCAAGGTTACATTGGCTCAGATACATTGTAATCCATGTGGAAGGTAAAACCCTTAGAACACAACAGAAGGGATGGTCAACCAAGCCAGTTGGATCTGCTCTTCTTTCGGGAAAATATCACACAGCATTTCTCGCCTTCTTTGTGTACCATGACATTCCATGTGTCACTTCAAAATTATGGATCCCGTTTCCTTCTGCTTTTTTCTTTCATTCTTTAGTAGACCATAACAAAAAAAAAAAAAGAAAGCCAAAAACAGAGGCCAGTTTTTTGCTCCTTACTCCTGGAATTGCTTTTTTTTAAAAAAAAAAGTGGGGGGGGGGAGAGAGAAATAAACAAACTGAGAAAACAGAGGCAGATTTAATTAAAATTTAGCTTTGCAGTTTAAAGCTAGAAGGCACAATTGAGGTACTGTTGTAATAACCTTTTCTCATATTTAATATAGTCGCAATACCGTTGAACAGAGAGGAAGCCTTTGCGGGAGCAATTATCTCCTCCTCAGTTAAGATCGGAGAGAGTTGTTAGAGCCAGAGAGGTTTATTTAAATAATATTGACACGGTTGCTTAAGTCACTTTAAACACTTTTTAATCCCGCTTCTGCCCAAAAACTGGCTGACTGCAACAATAAGAGCGGAATGAGAAGACGAGGAAAAGTCAAATAAAAATAATTTTAAGTAAAGAATCCCCAGCAATTAAAAGCAGAAACTAAAATTGAGAACTTTGAAAAATAATAATAATCCGGTAGAACAAAAAGGTTGCCAAGACGAGTTGAAAAAAATCATAGGTAGAAGGAGTGCTCCTTCAAACAGCAAAACAGGCGTGATTGTGAAAACACATTAAAAAGAGAAGCATGCATGACCTTAAGTTTGCATTTGGATTGTAAATAATGGCTTGCTTTGCACGCAGGGACTGTGGTGGCTTAGTGGTTAAGACGCTGAACTTGACTTGAAAGTTGGCAGGACAGCAGTTCGAGACCCGAGTGCTGCATGACAGAGTGAGCTGCTGTCTCTGTCCCAGCTCCTGCTAACCTAACAGTTCGAAAGCAAGAAATTGCAAGTAGATAAATAGTTACCACATCAGCAGGAAATGTAACAGTGTTCCATGTGCTTTGGCATCTAGTCATGCCTGCCACATAACAGTAATGTCTGTAGATGCAGACAGCGCTGGCTCTTTGGCTGTAAATGGGGATGAGCACTGAACCCTAGAGTCGAATATGACTGGCTTTTGAGCAAGGTGACCTAAGCCTTTACCTTGCATGTTTAATTCTGGATGCACAGGGAACAAAGGAGATCACATTGTTGTGGGACAGAATATTCTTAAAAAGAGAATTAGAAGTGGATTTTGGACTGGAATGCGGAATCTGGAGCAAAGTTTCTTTTATTCCCTGATAATATTCTGCTTGTTAAGGGAAAAATTTGGAGAAAAGAAAGGCACTGTGGCTTTACTCAACTATATTTTACATTGCAGACAATGGCCTCTAGTGACCAGCTCTGGTAATGCACGTGTGTGTGTGTGTGTGTGTGTGTGTGTGTGTGTGTGTGTGCGTGCGTGCGTGCGTGCGTGCGTGCGTGCGTGCGTGCGTGCGTGCGTGCGCATGCATGCACATGCACATGTGTAATTTTTGGATTTCTTATTGAATATTTTTAAACCAACAGATAAGTGAAAACGCTGATACTGAACCTGTGAATATGGGCTTGGAGGACGCCTGTATTTTACATCATAACATGAAAATGGTCACAGACATTTCTAATAAAGAGCTTAATTTTGCAAGTCTGAATGCTGAGGTGTGTTTCTGCGAGGAAATCCCACTGTGACAAGGAAAATTGAGGCTTTCTCCCCCCCCCCCCCCTTAAAATCTAGTTTGAGCCTTACTCAGGCCCATGGATTAATCTTGGCGAGTAGTAATTAGGCAGGGGGAGACACACACAACTCCTCCAAGTCAACACACACAAACAAGCTGCCTGTTTGTTTAGTTCTAATTGAACAGAAGCTACGCCAGCCTGTGGCGCTTTAGTGCGCTCTGGTGGAATAAACCTGATGTTAAAAATTCTGCTTCTAATACAGCAGTTTCTTGAAGTACAATTAGGTGACTCCTGACGAAAAGTGGGCTACTCCACTGGCCTTATCTTGGCCATTTACTCGATGTTCTTTTGTACACATGTTGGGTCATAAACTACATGCACTTAAATGCTGTATTGATTGGATTTCTCCACGTAACTCCTAGCTGGCCGTGATCAAACATTATATTAATTAGCTGAACCTGGAAAAGTGAATTTCCACCTCCCTATTCCTCTGAACCTAGTTTGAGGCAAACCACAGTTTGTCCTTTCACCTGGATCATACCTTGTTTTATAACCCCCATCACGGCCAGGGAAAAATAATCACACCTTTAGCTACACCAGTAAATGTGCTGAAACTGGAAGTCACATAAATTTCTTTTGTTTCTCAATTGTTTGCTAATAAGGTAAAGGTCCCCCCTTGCTCGAAAGTCAAGTCACGTCTGACTCTAGGTGCCCAAGAGAGAGCGCTGTCTGCAAGAAACGTTGTTACCTTTCCCACAGAAGTGGTACCTGTTGATCTACTTGCAATTTCTTGCTTTCGAACTGCTAGGTTGGCAGGAGCTGGGGCAGAGGACGGGAACTCACTCCATCACGCAGCACTCAGGTCTTGATGACCTGCCAACTTTCAGGTCATCAAGCTTAGCATCTCAACCACTAGGACAGCATGGCCCCTGCTAATAAAGTATGTTACCCTTAATGATACAGTATAATAAGCAAAACGTGGACTTTATTTACAACAGTAACAGTGCATTTATTTCCCAAGGGGTTTACTGACAGATATATAAGCCAGACATCCCGCACAGCCGGCAACTCAATGGCAAGTGTTGGGCAGCACTGAATAACCTGACTCCCTAAAGGGGCCAACAGCTATGGGCAGATGAGCCCCTTTATGTGGGGTGATGTACTCCATCAGTGGAGAAAATGCCACTGGAAACCTTCACATTGGGTCCAATGGGGAAATGAACAGAGGAACCACTTCACTATTCCGATTCCCAACCGTCATGGAGGCGGAAGAGGCCATGCCAGGTGGACTGGCTGTGAAGGCGCACCTTGTCAATATCCTCAAGGCTGCAGCAGTCCATTCCAGTCCAGGTGTTAAATCCTGCATGTCTCATTTCATGTGTGCCACAGTAGATGGCTCCGAGATCATGGTGCGTGGGTCACTTCATGGCAAGCTGGGATCCACCTTAAACAAATTCATGCCAATGGCATGTTTCCTGCTTCAGGAAAAAATGCATTCTCGGATATGAGTTGCAGCCGCCGAATCAGAACAACAAAGAGAAGGGAGAGGTTTGAATGAGATTCCTGTCCAGAGATTTCTTTTCTGTTTTGGAATGTAGAAATCTAAAATTTCTGCACCTCTCGGCTCTACAGTACTTCCTCCTTGCTGTACTCTGATTTTATTTTTATTTTGTTTTTATTTTATATTCATATTATATAGTTATCAATTAGCAGGTTTGCCCTCAGAGCCTTAAAAGACCTCCCGAGACTGAGACCTTGTTCCCAACTGGGAACTCCTTGGTTACAATGTGGACCAGCTCCAATTCCTCCAAAGAGGCAGAAGTTACTACCTAAATCCATGATGGTGAACCTTGGCACTCCAGCTGTTCTTGCACTTCAATTCCCAGAAGCCCAAGTACGTGCCATAAACCCATTCATGTGGATTCAACAGGGACTTGGGCTTCTGGGAACTGAAGTCCAAGAACAGCTGGAGTGCCATGGTTCGCCATCACTGACCTAAGTGGACAGCAAAAATGCTGTATGAGCACAATGCAATTTATGTACAGATCCATCACTACATCTTCCGGCTCTTCTATTCCCAGTTGATGCATTACTCATCTCCAATAAACCGAGGCAAATAAGTCAGATCAGGAAAGCATCTGATTTAATAGCAGATCCAGACAAGAGAGGCAGACGCTGAGTTTTATGAACACAGACAAGGCATTACGACAACTTTTATAGAGTTTGACGCTTCCTAGACAGCCCTGAATGGATGCAACTCTCTGGATGCTTGGTTTTTTGGCAGATGTAGTCAATGACCTTGGCCATGACAATATCCTCAGATGTATCTTTTTACTTTTATATTATCAGTGAATATTCTTCTGGCCTCTTGTCTGGCCAAAGAAGGTGAGCCATCATGCCCGGAAGTCAACTGTGGCGAGTTGGAGCTTAACCTTTCAAACAGTCTGCTGGGACTCATGTAGCATTGAGCATCCTTTTTGAAGGAAATCAAAGGTGGACTTTGAGCCTCATTCAGTCGCTTTTTCCTTCCTTTTCTTTTCCAATGTTGGCACCACCATGGAGCTTCTCCAGCAATCCAAGGCAGAAGACGAGCTGCCAACTCCAGTAGATTCACCTTCTCAGGCCCAGCAAAGGAGAGCAAATAGTTGGGTCAGCTTAGGTTGAGGCAAGGTTGATATCCTCACCTGGACTCTGACGGCCCCACCACTTCCTCCTCCGGCTTCCGTGTCGTCAAGGTGGCCGCATAGTCCTGCAGACGGCTCCAGCAAGCGGGCATCTCTGGGCTAATTGTAGAGAGCCGTTGCAAGCTAGAAACAAGACAAAGACAGAGATTTCATCTCCCGGGTCTCTTGATGGGACCTGCTTGGCCATGTGTCATCACCAGATGGCCAAGCAATGAAGAACGACCCAAGATGGGTCTCCTCGCTGCTGTAAACAACACTCAACATTTACAGACACTCAAAGGTCCATTGGAGAGGAAGATCAAGTTGATTCACACTGTTATGTTCCCAGTCACCATGTAGGAAAGTGAAAAGGCCAAGGTCTCCCTTGCTTGAAAGCCAGTCGTATCCGACTCTAGGGGGTGGTGCTCATCTCTGTTTACAGCCAAAGAGCCAGCACTGCTTGCATCTGGAGATATTTCCCTGGCCATGTGGCAGGCATGGCTAGACAAGGAACATTGTTACCTTTCCTGCCAAAGTGCCACCTATTTATCTACTTGCAATTTCTTGCTTGCCTACAGACATTTCCGTGGACATGTGGCAGGCAGGACTAGACACCAGAGTGCACGGAACGCAGTGGTCCCTATTTATCTACTTGCAGTTTCTTGCTTTCAAACTGCTAGGTTGGCAGGAGCTGGGACAGATGACAGGAGCTCACTCTGTCGTGCAGCTCTCGGGTCTCGAATGGCTGATCTGCCAACCTTCCAATTGTCAAGCTCAGAGTCTTAACCACTAAGCCACTGCAGCCCCCTAGGGAAGTGAAAGCTGAACAGTAAAGAAAGCTGGGAAGTCAATTTCTGCTTGAAGAAAAACTAACCAGGAAAATGTTAAAATTTAGCTGTTAAACTGACATTTCTTTTCTTCAGTGTGGTGCTGTTTCCATTATCCGTTCACAGAACTGGCATTTTGGAGGAAGAGAAAATCTAGGGGAGAATGGTATTGATTTCTACCTGCCTGCAGCTTTAAATTTATTTTTAATTACCTAGCGCTTTGAGAAGGAAAATAGAATATGAATATAAAAAAGGCAACTCTTTGGGACACACACACACACACACACACACACACACACACACACGGACACACACACACACACGGACACACACACACACACACACACACACACACACCATAGTTTAATCTGTTATAATGAGCATCCATAGTCCCATAGCTCATGTTGCATTGCCATCTGGTGAACTATGAAAGAAGTACACTTTCGAACGATGTGCTGCTGGGAATAAATGCAATAATCCATCATCTTCCAGGGATTGGAGGTGGATTATTACAATATTTGTGTGTGTGTGTGTGTGTGTGTGAGAGAGAGAGAGAGAGAGAGAGAGAGAGAGGTTAATGTGGATAACAATACAATGAAGTTTGGTATTTCATAGCCTTTGTGTGGGATGTGTATGTCAATAAAGTGTTTTATTTTCCTGTAATAATAATAATTTTGTGTCAGAAATTATTCTGGGTTGAACATTTTTTTGAGGAAGAAGCTCCGCTCAGGGGATGCCCGAATGAGACTCCTTTCATGTCCCTAAGAGCTGGGACAGAGATGGATGCTCAATCCATCATGCAGTACCCGGGTCTCGAACTGCTCACTTGCCATCCTTCCAGCTAACAAGATGAGCTTCTTAACCACTGCATCCCCCTTTTCCTGTGAGATCCTTTGAGCGTTAATTTAGGAAAACAGGGTGCAAAGAAACAAGATAGTAAGACTGTACGTCTTAAGGTAGAACACCTTGGTAGAGAATAAGAGATTGCGGGAGTTGGAAAGGGGCCCAACCTCCTGCTCAATGCAAGAGTCCAAGTCAAAGTAGATCTGCCAGAGCTGAATATTCTCACTATCCCGCCAATGTAGCAGCTTCCTCTCCTAAAATCAGACAAAGAAACGTGGCTCAGCAACCACCAATCTTTTCCGATTCAAGTAACTTACTTTTCGCTTAGAAAAATATCACAGCGCCTGTCCCACGGTAGATCTGCTGAAGAGTCTGGCGGTGGCTTGACTTCAGAGGCAAAGATCTCCATGAACAAGTAGGATTTCAAGTCGAAGAGCAACAGGGCTTCCTTTCCACCCCTAGATTGGTCTTCCCCTGCAAGCAAAGAAAGGCAAAGCCAGGCCGATCTAGCCCAGGACTTATTATGTAACAGGAGGGACCCTTTTAAAGCAAACATGTGGAATGCAACCATTTCTTTGTTTGAGAGAGACAAAGAAACAGCACAACCACACAATCTGTCTACCAAATCTATCAATTATCTACTCTCTTTATATATCAATATCTGATTTTCTACATGCCTAGCTATCATGTCTGTCCATCCACCCACCCACCCACCTACCCTGTCAATTATTTATATATCATTTTCTGCTATCTAGTTATCATCTGAATGTCTGTTTGTCTGTCTGTCTGTCCGTCCATCCATCCATCTACCTGCCGACCTACCTAACCTGTCAATTATCTATATATCATTATTTGACTAACTATATGTCTAGTTATCATGTCTGTCTATCCATCCACCTACCTACCTACCTACCCTGTCAATTATTTATATATCATTATCTGCTTATCTACATATCTACACATCTAGTTATCATCTGTCTGTCCATCCATCTGCCTACCTAACCACCTACCTAACCTGTTAATTATCTATGTATCATTACAGTATATGCTTATCTACGTATCTAGTTATCATTTGTCTGTCCATCCATCCATCCATCCATCACATTTTTGTACTATCCATCTGGGAGGAAACCACTCTGGATGGTTTACAAGATGAAACATAAACCATTAAGATACAGAATTTATATTTCTACCATTACCTCCACGGTGGCAAGAGCAAAAAAACAACAACTTTTAAAAAGTCTCCACCCATAGAAAATAGGGCCCAAAAATACAATAATCAAAGTTAGGTATTTGTAGATAGGAGAACTTTGAAGGCCTCTCTGAAAAGTTCAGTTTTTAGATGTTCTTAAATTTATTTCCTCCTTATGATGCAGAAACCCAATATATCCCGGCCATATTTTTAAAAATAAATTGTACTTTTTTACTTACGGGATATGGAAGAGAAAGAGTCTAGAACAGTGGTTCCCAACATGGGTCTCACGCGTCATAGGGAGACTTCAATTCCCAGAAGCCTAAGTCAGTAAATTGGCTGATCAGTGCTTTGGGAAATTGAAGTCCAATAGCCAAAGGTCGGGAAACAATGCTCTAGGGGATGAAGGACCACAAGGGGCCTCTTGGGTCATATTGTGCTCACCTGTGATTTAAAGTGTATTCTTCTAAATGTAGGGAAAGGAGAAGGAAAAGTTTAAAAAAGAACCAAAAGACTGGAGAGCGAGAGAGAAATGGTGAAGAGATGGGAGATATTCATCATGACTAAAGTTAATGGGAAGGGAATGTTCTTTCCATCCTGCCTAGTCTTTCATGGGCTCAAAACATCCTACCTTGAAGGATCAAGGACTGACCATCAGCATCAATGGAAAAAACAGGCTGCCAAGGAGAGGCCATCTTATAGGAGGCAGGTGTGATGAACTGGTAAAGGTCTTCCTGTGTGGTGGCATCCATCAGGTTGACCGTCCCATCCCAGAAGAAAATCAGGACCTGGAAGAAAGAAACTGGACTTTGCCTTCTTTATTATCAATGTTCAGCTGTATGCCAACATTAAGCCTGAGATTAATTATATCTGGGTTAGGAGGTTTTTGTTTGTTTGTTTGTTTTATTGGAAGCTAATGAGACAGGGGACCAGCATCTTTCCCTGGAATTTAGAATTTATATGGGGGCCAGAGCTGAGTTTGGAAAAGTTACTTTCTGAACTATGACTTTTGGAGAGAAAAGCAAGCTCAACCCCTGATTTATATCCCCAAAGAGTCCAAAATGTATGTATGTTGCCAGTGGCGGCTGCTATTCATATCTGAGTGTACATTTTCTCCTGGGAATTATTTTCACAGTTGATGGATGAGAAGAGGAATGACAAACAGGAAAAATGCCATTGGCATGAATTTGTTTAAGGTGGATCCCATCTTGCAATGAACTGACCCACACACCATGATCTTGAGGTCATCTCTTTAGGGAGTCAGGTTATTTACCACTGCCCAATGCTTGAAATTGAGTCGCTGGCTGTATGGTCTACTCATTACCGTCGTGGGATGTCTGGCCAGTCAGCCTGTACATACATACATACGTTTGTTTGCTTGCTTGCTTGCTTACCTGCCAGCCATCCACTTTATTGGCAAGCATCATTTTGGATGATTGAATATAAATATTATTTATAGTGTTTATTCAATCCCAACCTCAATTGTCAAAATCCCAGCCAACCCCAGAACCCACAATCGGTGAATAAACTACTAAAGAGGTGACAATGAATAGCATAATCTGGAACTCAGATTAAAGTGTCCAATCAGAGGGGAGAAATCTCTTCAAGGTATCCTTGAAAAGAGCTCTGTTTTCACTAATTTCATAAAAGCCTGGAGGGAAGGGCTTGGTGAGTCTCTGGATAGAGACCGTTCCAAAGCAGAGGGTCCACCATGGAACAAGCATGGTTCTTAGTAGAGGCTCTTCTCCCCTCTCTTGGGATGGCCATCCAGAGTTGCCCATCCAATGAGGATGGTCCCTTTTCCATTTAGCACCCTCTCCATCTCTTATCATTATCTTCCTGGCTTTCAGACAACCCTAAAGATCTTCTAGGTCCATGATGGTGAACATTGGCACTCCAGGTGTTCTTGGACATCAATTACCAGAAGCCCAAGTCAGCACTCCTGGTGATCAGAGGATTGAAGTCCTGGAGCAGCTGGAGTGCCAAGGTTCACAACCACTGTTCTAGGAGGTCATCTGAACACACCTCAAAAAGGTTGGCAGGTCAACCTCCTTTATGTCACTTGGAGGATTCTGAATAGGCTGAGGGTCAGAGTCCCTAAATGTAAGACCAACATGCTCAAGTAGAGACTGCTGGTGAACAACAACACATTGTGTGAATATGGAGAGAAACAGAATCCAGCTCATTTACTGGTCTGTTGATTACTGCCAGAAACATGCACCGATGAGGACTTAGGTTTGGCCAATGCCGGCCCAAAGCCAAGAAAGTGACTTAATTGTGGCAGTCCAGGGTTTGATCAGGACATGAAAGAAGAAAAATCTCAACAGACTTACTGCATCAGGCAGGGTTGGAATGGAGGCCACGGTACCGATCATCTGACCAGGAAGTTGAGGCCTAGAGGAAAACCACACACATACACAAATCATGTTTAAATTGACACTTGTGTGTTTATTTGGCCAACATGGAAGAAAGGAAAAATGATATATCAATGGAATCTGAGAGGAGGTTATCACCTGGCTCCTAATAGTTTGGTCTTATATCCTTTAGCCTCCGAGGAGATCAGGTGGAGTGTTCCATCCAGACACAACACCAGAAGCTGGATTTGGGCATGGTTCTGAGCCTCACTAGGTGATGACGGCCGCTTTTTGAACAGTGGTGAACACGGCATGAAATGGAGGGTTCGTATAATGCACCCATCGGGAAGCTTCGTCACAGATAATGGGAACCCTAGGAAAGCAGAAACCCTGCAGGGTAATGGTAGGGAAAAGAACTCCTTCGTCTTAAAAATGGACATTGACCTCCCAACCCGGTAGGTTGACGTCTGACCCCACTCTGTGTCCTTTTGGAGATATTCCAAACTGATCATTATCTGACTAGGTTAGGTCAAGGTCTCCTTTGCTCAAAAGCCCATCGTATCCAACTCTAGGAGTTGGTGCTCATCCCCCTTTACAGCCAAAGAGCCATTGCTGTCTGCGTCTGCAGACATTTTCATGATCATGTGGCAAGCAAGACTAGATACCAGGGCACACAGAACACTGGTACCTTTCCCACTGAAGTGGTACCTATTTATCTACTTGCAATTTCTTGCTTTTGAACTGCTATGTTGGCAGGAGCTGGGACAGACAGCGGGCGCTCACTCTGTCATGCAGCACTCAGGTCTGGAACTGCTGACCTGCCAACATTGTTGTTGTCAAGCCTAGCATCTTAACCACTAAGCCACCACGGCCCCTGACTAAGCAATTCAAAATCTCTGGGGTAAAAAGAAAAACCCCTTCCCTGAGAATGAGGAAAGACAAATGGCAAAGCTAGCTCACAGAGTGCATAAATGCTCCGGGTCCTAAAATTTGAGGGGAGGCAGGACAGAAAAGCTGCAGAATGGGACATTTGCAGTCTGTGGAGCTAGAAATTCTGGGGAAAGGAAGTATAAAAACCCCAGAAGTTATTAAAGAAATGTTCTAACACCCTAGTTAGCCATTTGCTACTCTAAAGTGCTTCTGGATGATTTGGAGCCCTGATAGCCACAGCGGTTAAACTGCTGTACTGCAACTAAGAGGTTGTGAGTTCAATTCGGACCAGGGATCAAGGTTGACTTGGCCTCTTCCAAATGAGTACCCAACATGTGGAGGGCAAAATGGTAATTAATTTGTGAATCCCCCAGAGAGAGTGCACTAAATGCTATGGGTCGGTATATAAGTATGATTGCTTTGCTTTGTTGAGATCTATTTAAAGCCATTTTTATCTGAAAAAGCATCCCAGAGTGACAACACATGGTATTCATGAGCTATCATGGCCACCAGGTTGTTCTTACATCTCAAAGTGAGTAAAGGGATGCTGGTCAGTCTTATGAAAGCAGGAAAGGAGGAAAGAAAGCTCACCCAGAAACAGATCCCAAACAGTAATGGTCCCATCTTCACAAGCGACAGCCATGTATGAAGAACAAGGTGAAGTCTCTGAAGATGTGATTGGAGCACCACATGTCCAAATGAGGTCTGGCTTTGGATCAGAATCTAAAGGGGATGGAAGAACCCATCAATGATGGGACTGTGAGATAGCACTGTAAGAAGAAATGGGGTGTTGTGAAAATGTCTTGGGGTTCTCTGGCATGAGGGAATGTCTGCTCCACCAGATCTATTCAGTCTATGGCAGTGATGGTGAACCTTAACACTCCATGTGTTCTTGGACTTCAATTCCCAAAGTCTCTGTGAATCCACACAAATGGGCTTGCTGCGCTAATCGGGGCTTCTGTGAATTGAAGTCCAAGAACACTTGGAGTGCCAAGGTTTGCTATCACAGGTCTATGGATTTCAAAGCAAGATGGAACACATGTTTCAAGCTTCCTTCCAAATCTTGGATCCCATTGTTGAAGACATCTTGTGCAGCTTCAAGAGCAGTGGTTCCCAAATCTTGGTTCCCCAGATGTTCTTGAACTAACACTCCCAGAGGCTTCCACCATTGGCTGTGCTGGCCAAGATTTCTGGGAGCCATATCCAAGAAGATCTGGGGACCTGAGGTTGAGAACATTGTTCTGGGTCAAGAGTGGATATCGTCTACTGGGTGCAGCTTACCAAGGCAACTTGTTGGGGCTAATATGGAGTACTGGGATAACAGGAACCGGGCTTTGGGTGGTTCCTGGAGCATCTATAGTTCCCCACCTGCATCTTAATTCTTTGAAGCATGGCAGCATTCATGCAACAACACATTTGCAACCTAGGGGCTGAAAACAGCACCTCTCATATCTATCTACCTGAAACTCCAAGCCTTCTTCAGCTGCTCTGTAACACTGAAGCAATCAGTGTACTGTATCATGTTGACAATCAGATCAAGGGCTCCATTGTGTTCAGTTGTACTTGAGTTGTACCTATGATTTGTGCATAACCAGAAGAATGAGGTTGGGCTATTTGCTGCTCCTTTGATTGTAAGGACTTCTCTGGTTCAAAACTCAGATAATAAACTGATTATGGAGCTTAACTCAGAATATGGCTCCAGTTCCGTGATGGCGAACCTTGACAGTCTAGGCATTCTTGGACTTCAATGACCATAAGCCCAAGTCAGCACTCCTGCTGATCAGGGCATTTGGGAATTGATGTTCAACAACATCTAGAGTGTGATGGTTCACCATCACGGACCTAGGTTATGTCCTTCACCATCCTTGGTCTACAGATGGCATCTGCTTTGAGAACTCTTCTAGGGTAGATCACAAGATTTCCCCAAAATGCCTGGAAAACCTCAAGAGATACTCATGAGAGCAATCTCTCATAGTTTGGTTACCTAATTTCTCCTTTGGTGGACGGCTGAGAAGATAAAAGCTAATATTGTGGTTCTTGCTCCAGTGGACGCTGAACATGATGGGCACATCTGGAGAAAAAGGTTGAATAGCAAATGATCAAAAAGGGAAGGTTTAGAGATATAACCTGCTCCCTCCCCAGCCCGTACTTCCTAGGAACCAACTGAGAAAGCCTCAAATGAGGACGAAACATGCCTCCTCAATTAAAAATTCCTGGTACATTGTTCCAGACTCCATGACGTGGTTTTGTTTTATGCACAGAACAATAAATCTGCCAGAAGGACTTTGGTTGCATGTCACACCCTAAAGTGGAAATTACCTGGGTCAGTTTTGACTTCGGCTCCAGCAGGCAGGATGCGGCCGGGCAGGTGAAAATGAAACATTGCATGGCTGAAACAGGGGGAGATCAGAATTCATTAAAAACACACCTGGCTGTCAGATTCACCTGATGTGAATCAGAAGTCTATGTCCCTCTGCTGATAATTTTTTGTAATTGCGGTTTTCCCGAAAGAAATGTTGTGTGTTCCTTTAATAATTGAGGAAGACCCTTCTTAATTTTAAAATTTCCCATCCTGGGTAATATACTTAAAGTATGAAAAAACCTGAATGTCTAAAAGAAGATCTCTCTTTCTTGATATTTATTTAGCAATCAAAGCAAGGAATTTTGTTAAGTTATATGATAACATACACGATTTGAAGATCAAAAACTCCACTATAAAACTTCAGGTGCTCATAGGAGAGGCATGAATAAAACACACTCAAAACGTTTTAGTCTCAGAAAGTTAGTAACTAAATACCCTCTTGCAATCATCATTCACTTGAGAGATTTTTCCTTTCTGCTGTTTGCAACTAAGATAAGGTGAACTGCTGTATAAATTTTTGCCATCTAACTGAAACTTTATTTGAACACATGTTTTGTAAGTAAACATTCTTTTTCCTTCTGCTAAAGCTAAGCCTGAGCATTTGTTCAATAGAAACCAAGAAGAAAAGGGGAATTCAGGAGGGCTTCGCATGTCAAAGTATTCCCTTAATGCTTTGAGACATGGTAGCTCCCCCACAATGCAAAGAATGTTTAACAGGAGAAAAGACACTATGGAGCCCTTGGTGTGCCACCAAACTACAAGCTCCAGGTGTCCTTAGAAGGGATAAAATCCTGATTGTTAATACTGGATCAGACTGCTACAACTAGGAGGTACAGACATACTGTACTCTGCAATGGGTTATGAGGGAACATTGCTCTTATTTTACACATTTAACGTGAAGTCCAATTTTTGATGACAGACTTTACCTTCTTAAGATCCAAGATCACTGCAGATGGGGATTGCAGCCATGAAATAAAAAGGAGAATGATTCTTGGGAGACAAACTATGAAAAACCTTGGGAACGTAGTGAAAAGTAGAGACATCACAATGCAAACAAAAGTTTGCATAGTCAAAGCAATGGTATTCCTGGTGGTAATGTACGGTTGTGAGAGCTGGACCATAAGGAAAGCTGAGCGCAGAAGAATAGAATTTTTTAGAGTTGCCTGGACAGCGAGGAGAACAAATAGGTCGATCTTAGAAGAAATCAACCCGAACTGCTTCTTGGAAGGTCAAACAGTGAAGATGAAGCTAAAGTAATTTGGAGATCAAATGTGAAGAGAGGACTCACCTGAGAAAGCCTTGATGCTGGGAAAGTCGAGAGCAAAAGAAGAAGGGGCAGCAGAAAATGAGATGGATAGATAGTATTGTTGATGCAATGGGCACAGAGTTGGGTGGGTTGAGGAGGATGGTGGAGGACAGAGGTGTCTGGTGTGCAATGGTCCATGGGTCAGAATCGACTGTGCAACTGAACAACAACAACAACGCTAACTGCCAATGAAATCAACGGAATGCTAGTAGGACAACAATTAAATAAGTCCCCATTGACGCAACAGGTTTTACCCCATTTGGAACGTACAATACTTACCATATGAATACTTTAAGGACTAAAACTTATTGTAAGTTCCAACCAGGGACATCACAAGGCAGTTTTCAATTAGAATAGACATCATCAAACAGAATGACATAGGACAGAAATAAACCTGGCAGGTGGACAAGGCTGGAAGATAGAAAAAAATATTAATGGCATTGCCCAACCTGGGTTTTTCTTCTTTGCTTTCCTCATCATCCTCCGTCTCCAGATACTGCTGGAAAGTGTGGGTAAAAATGGCCTCTGGCTGTTCCCAGTGGCTGTCCTTGATCAAGTGGTTGTATCCCAAGCCAAGAACGTTGCCATCATCACTCTTCGTTAAGGCTTCAAAGGGATTCTTAAAGACGCTTCCTGCATTTGCACATGGAAGATACACTTAAGACATTACTCAAGCCCCATCCAGTTTATTTCTTAAGTCCAATTTCAGGGCTTATCTCCCCTGCCCCCAAGTCAGTGGTCTCAAGCAGCCTAAAACATCACCCCACAAATACCCTCAAAACAATTTTGATGTGATTGTCATTGGATTATTTAAAAAGCAATTTTGCACCCAAAGGTCCTGTAACTGACAGGTTTACCCAATTTCTCAGGTCTCTCTTAGGACCATAAAAACGTCTTTAAAAATAGCATGTGAGGTACATGGGACAATTGGATCCCTTAATGCAGTGATGGCGAACCTTGGCACTCCAGCTGTTCTTGGACTTCAATTCAGGACGCTCAAGTCTCTGTGAATCCACACAAATGGGTTTTGAGCTGTTCGAGGAATTCCCAGAAGCCCAGGTCCCTGTGAATCCACTGCATATGTGCAGTAAACCCATTCATGTAGATTCATAGGGACTTGGGTTTCTGGGAATTGAAGTCCCCAAACAGCTGAAATGCCAAGGTTCACCATCATGGCTTTAATGCCTCTAGGGTAGTGGTTCCCAACCTTTTTTTGGCCTTGCCCCACCTAAGCATCTCTAAAATCTTGGAAACCCCCTCCCCCCAAATATAATTATTATTTTTCAAAAAGTAAACTATTCACATGGGGGAAGCCTAAAAGGCAATTCATTCTTGAATTGCCCCCTTAAGTATCAAATTGTCTCTCTGTGGGGCATGTGCCTCACATTGGGAACCATGGCTCTAGAAGCATTAGGATGGATAGGTGGGTGAGTAGGTAGTTAGGTAGATATTTTGCACTATAGTGTACAGTAATACCTCATACAAAATCCGCTTCGTACAACATCGAATTCATCGCCTAATTCCTTGAAAAAAGTTGCCTCATACAAAGTCCCTGTGACTTTGAATTTTGGATTTTTTGAAATTTTTCATCAGAATTTTTGGAATCATTCCTGGGATTTTTGCAGCAATCTTCAGGTTCTTGGGCCGTTCTTTGGCACAGTGGAAAGGTAGGTAAATGAGGTTTTCTGTTTCCGATTGGCTTGGGGTGGGGAGGTGGATGGGGGAGGGTAATTTTTTGGTGGGGTGGGCAATTGTTTGGTGTTTGCTGTTGTTGTTTTTAAAAACAGATTGCATGTTCCATAATTTTTCCTATATTGGTCTTTTTTTTGTGGGGGCACTGTTTGGTGGGGTGGGCAATTGTTTGGATGATTAACATTGTGCTGCACGATGGGACATGTTGGCATCCATTTTGTCCTTGCTTCCATCCAGTAATTGTTTACAGTAGCTTCTACAAAAATGGATGATTGGCTGCATGGCTGCAAATTAACACTGTGCTGCATGATGGGACATGTTAACTTTTAAACCTGCACTTCATAAAGTTTTCAAAAGTTAAAAACTTGTTGTTTGTTTTGTCCCTTAAAACCAGGGTTGTTTGACATGTTTTTTGTAATGTATTTAGCCTTTAGACAATGCTTTCTTAAAGTCCTGTCAGTTTCTTGTCTGTTTCCTTGACTTTGCCCTGAAGTCTGTGCTGTTACAGTGCAATGTATCTCTAAGGAAACGACGTTGTACGAGGCATCGCAGCAAGGATTTGGACGTTGTATGAGGCATCGCGGCTAGGATTTTGCATGCCTCATACAAAGTCCAAATCCGTATAAAGTCCAAACTTGTGGAACCAAGTTTGGACGTTGTATGAGGTATCACTGTATCAGCAAAACACCCATTTGAAATGTTTGGCAAGCAGAGGAAGGTGAAGGTAAGATTAAAATTAAATGGAAAAGAATACAAGCTCTAACCTGTAAGTGGTTTGGGTGGCCTGACTTTCAACAGCAGAACAGGTGACACCAGCTTTGATTCGACTCTGCTTAGGATCTGATGCAAATCCTGCAATGAAGAAGAATGACAAGCCTATGCAATTCTCCCTCCAAGGTCCCAGGCTTGCAATGCTGCATTACCTGATGAGGCTTTCAGAACCAAGAAAATTCTGGGCAGTGTGTGAAGGCAAGGCATCTGCTAACTGGAATTGGGGCAAAAAAAATTATAGATAGTGGAAGTTTGATCTACATTCCTCAAATTCCTTTTTGAATGCAGCCTTAGGGTGGAAATGAAAGCTATTCAAGACAAGTCAAAGTGTGGACTACTTACCAACTCTTCAGGAAATGGCCCTTGGACATCTACACTCTTTTTCTACACAAACACAAAAGAAGACACTTATTTTACAAAGGAAATCAAAACAGCTTGAGTTCTAAGACCATTTGTGTATGGGTTAATGGGGAAGCTTAAAATTCCAGAGTTTAAATTTTTACTGTAGGAATGGATACAGGTGACTTGTTTGGTTATCTATAACCAAACTCTGCTTGCTTACGGAAGGCTTCATCATACCATACTCGGACTTGACTCTTTTAATGCACATACAAGTCAACCTCTGGCTCTACCGTCAGGTGCTGCAGCTTCCTGAGCTATTTGAAAACACACACGGAGAGCCATGTTTGAGGACCTATGGCCAACCTTAGTGCTCCAGATGTCCCTGGATTTCAATTACCAGAATCCCAAGTCAAAACACCTGTTGATCAGGGTTTCTGGGAATTGAAGTTCAAGAACACCTGGAGCACCAAGGTTGGCCATCCCTGGCCTAAGAGAAACATGGTTTCCAGCCTCCTGCCTCCTGATGGAATGGGTGTTCATCTGGTTCTCACCTTCTTACTGCTTCCTCGAGATGGAGATGGAGTGGAAGTTGGTGCAACAGCTGGTGTTGCTAGGGCTTGCTCTACCTCCTTCAGCCAGGAATCCTTTGGCAGTCGATAGATCTCCAGCCAAACTTCTGAGCTGCCTGTATTGGATAGTCAGAAGAGACCACAGGAAACAAAAGGGAAGGAGAGGAAAGGTCTCTGAAGTCAAGCATCATTGATGGTTAATGCACCCTAAAGCAAGACTGCCAGCTTATCATCTTCTGAGTTTACGCCATCCAAAGCAGTGTAAGGAATGACCAACATGGCAAATCTGTCAACCCACTAGCTATGAAGGCCATAGGTTCCAGGGGACTTTGTATGGTCTAGCTCCATGGTGACCAACTTTGACACTCCAGGTATTCTTGGTCTTCAATTCCCAGGAGCCCAAGTCAACACACCTGCTGATCAGGGCTTCTGGGATTTGAGGTTCAAGAACATCTGGAATGCCAAGGTTGGCCATCGCTGGTCTAGCTCATAGGTCCTCCAACTTGGCTCTCTAGATGTTCCTGGACTTCAATTCCCAGAAGCCCAAGTCAGCACACCTACTGATCAGAGCTTCTGGGAATTGAAGTCCAAGAACATCTGGAGAGCCGAGTTTGCATACCCCTAAGCTAAACATTAGGTGGGACTTACCTTGCAGAAGAAATCCAGCATAATCTGCGCCACGAGAGAGCTCCATGGCCACGGCCACATTTCGTTTGGCGATATCTTCCTATCTCGTTAAAAAAAAGAAAGCAAAGAGGAACTGAGAGAGCAAGTTCAGGGATCTGGTTGCTTGTAGTTGTTGCACATATATGCTCAGTCATTCAAGTGTCTGATTGACATCTAGACAAGTGTTTCCCAACCTTTGGCTCTTGGACAACAATTCCCAGAAGCCTAAATCAGTACATTGGCTGATCAGTGCTTTTGGGAATTGACTTAGGCTTCTGGGAATTGACATCCAAGAACTAAAGGTTAGGCAACACTGCTTTAAGCTGAAAGACTTCTAGACAGTGAATTTGCATGGAATCAAGATGAAAGATGCACTCAAGAAAATACACAGCCTGGTTGTATTTTCAACTACATCAGCTCTGATGAATAACTGCAGGGAATGATTTTTTTTATGGAGTCCAAGGAGACCAGTTTTCAGTAGGTTATGACAGAGACAACTCAAGCTACAATCCAGAGAAATAAATGTCAATGCAATTTCCAATGGAAAGTCCAGTGATAGGGATTTTACTTGCAAGCAGGGCAGAGGTAGGAGTGGGAAAGAGCCATCCACTTGTTATTATAACACAACTTCCATCAGTCCATAGCAAAGAATAATGGGAATTGTAGTCCCACAAGATCTGGAAGGCCACCTCAGTGAAATTAGACATGGATAACTAAATAATGGTCTACGCACCTGACAAAGTAAAGAATATGTCATCATACAGTATATTTAGAGAAACAAAGTGACTTTTCCTTCAGATGGCATCAGGGACCCACATCACAGAATGGAGACCTGGGTTTTTCAGAAAGTGGACATTTGGGCAATTGATCATTTTGATTGGGAGACAGACTGACAGACATACCACTTCATTCATGGTTTTGATTTGCAGAAGGGTCTCCTTGACAAAATAAAGAAGGCGGGCGACACCTGGAAAACAGAAAGAAAGGGGTCAACACAAAGACGGCTTCTTTTTATTCACATCTGATGTCTTCCTTCTTAAAGGTCTCCCTTGCTCGAAAGCCAGTCATATCCAATTCTAGGGTTCAGTGCTCACCTCTGTTTACAGCCAAAGAGCCAGCACTGTCTGTGTGTGCAGACATTTCCGTGGTCATGTGGCAGGCATGACAAAACACCAGAGTGCACAGCTGGAGCAGTACCTATTCAACTACTTGCAATTTCTTGCTTTCGAACTGCTAAGGATGGCAGGAGCTGGGACAGACATCAGGAGCTCATTCCCTCATGCAGCACTCGAGTCTTGTCTGCTGACCTCCTAATCTTATAATAATTAAGCTCAGAGTCTTAATCACTTTAAACAACAATATTTTATAAACCTGTCCACCTTCTGGCAGAAAGTTTAGAGAACTACTGAGACAATTTGTCATGGTGTAATCTTAACAAACCACCTTCTCCCTGATCCTGTTCCCCCTTCTGTAAAATAGATATAAAGGGGAAATCTACATCTTGTTAGAGGAAGCTCCTTCTTAAGGGTTAGCAAGCCCTTTGCAAATTAACCCTACTTTCTAAGAGTCAAGCAACGAACTGTTGAACTGACCGAGTTCATCCACGATCCCAAGGAGATAGGAGTCACCACCAAGGTCGGAAACCTGGATGGTACAAATCTCAGTCTTGGTGGCCTCCCAAGCACAAAGCTTCTCACATGCAGGTATGCTGAAGATGCAGAGTCCTGTTGAAAGCCCGGCAAAGATGTAGCCGCCGCAAGTGGCCAGACAATTGGCCCTTCCTGATATCTGGGGAAATTTGAAAAGAATGCAAAGACTGCATCAGCAATTGGTCAGCTATCAAGTGCAAAGATCCACTCTTTCATCTTCATTAAAGGTAAAAGTATTCCCTTCCTTGAAAGCCGGTTGTGTCTGACCATAGGTGATGGTGCCCATCTCCGTTTACAGTCCGAGAGCCAGCATTGTCAGCATCTGCAGATGTTTCTATTGTCATGTCACAGGCATGATAAGATGCCGGAACACACAGAACACTGTTACCTTTGCTGCTGAAATGGTACCTATTTATCTACTTGCAATTTATTTTAAAACTGCTAGGTTGGCAGAAGCAGACACAGATGAAGGGCGTTCACTCAGGTCGTGAACTGCTGACCTTCTGGTTGTCAACTTCACCTGACTATACAAAGGCTAATTTTTAGCATCATCACATCTAGTTGAGATTCCCCCTCCCTTCAACTGCAAATTTCCATCCCTGATCCTATGCTATGCTAAGACGCTCTTTTGCCCATACTGTTAAATGGGTCATGGAGCTGCTTTAATTTTTTATAAAAACAACCAGCTATTTATTATAGCTATTATTCCTGGATGCTGCAGTGACTAAGTCATAATCTCACCAACTTTGAAAAACTCAAAGTTTTTATCTGTATCTCAGCTCAAGCTTCTAGTTGCCAGAAGATTTATTTCTGAACAGGAAACTAGTGCGATCTAAGCCTAGCTCAAAAGCCTTCTAGGTTAGACTTTGCTCCAAAGCCAGCCACAATAAGGTTTATGTAAAGCATCTCTCATGAAATGTGGATTTACAGAATGTACAGACCACGAGACCTCAAAATCCTGTCCCTATGAGTTACTTTCCAGCCCATCTTTTTGGCCCTGTGTTTCAGACTGTAGCTAATCACTCTTGTTTTAAAACAGATGGAAATCATTTCCAAAAAAAATGAGACCTCTCTCCTACACAAATAAGATCTAATCTGCCTCGAAAGATCCCAGACTACCTGAAATTCAGCAGATGCTTCATACTGTGTAGGGGGGAGACTTTGCTCCTTTGGGGCTTGCAGGCGACGCTTCTCTTCGATGACTTCCCAGACCCGTTCGAACAGAAATGACACCAGTTTAGTGATCATCCGAACAGGCTGGGGCAAATGGCAGAGTGGATCAGGATCTTTCAGGAAGACATCTTCCTCCTCGTCCTTTTTAACCCAGTCTTTTTCCGTAGGTGGCGGGATTTCCAGATTTCCATGTTTCCGGATGAAGACAGGCATTTTTCTAACACCTTCGTTGACCTTCAACAAACTCAGCACAGCTCAGCACAGGGGTTTGTCAATTCTAAATGCAACATAGATTTAAGAGAGGTTATCAGTCCTTTTTGAAAGGACCCTTTCCTTCTTCGAATCGTTAGGTAAAGGTCACCCTTGCTTGAAAGCCAGTCATATCTGACTCTAGGGTTCAGTGCTCATCTCCGTTTACAGCCAAAGAGCTAGCGCTGTCTGCATCTGCAGAGGTTTCCGTGGACATGTAGCAGGGATGACTAGATGCCTGAGTGCATGAAACACTGTTTACCTTCCCACCAAAGTGGTACCTGTTTATCTCTTTGCAATTTCTTGCTTTCGAACTGCTAGGTTGACAGGAGCAGGAACAGACGACGAGTGCTCACTCTGTCGTGCAGCCCTCGGGTATCAAACTGCTGACCTGCCAACCTTCCAGTCATCAAGTTCAGCATCTTAACCACTAAGCCACCGCAGTCCCCCTTCGAGTCATTACTGATCCATTTATTTACAAATGGCTTTTCCATTTAGCCTATCTTTCTGTAAGTCCAAAGCTTGGATTCCCCCACCCCCTCAATTCATCCTCCTATCAGCCCTGGGATGGGGGGGGGGGGTCAGCCTAGAAAGAAATCTCCAGTAAACCCAATGGGTTTGATACCCAAGTGGAGACAAGGCTCACAGTAAATGTGTTTCATTTTTGGGGAAATCCCTCAAAGAGCTCCCCTTCATTCCCATTCAAGCACCCCAACCCAATAAGGCAGGCCAGGTTGAGAGCAAGAGAAGGGAGATCACACTGCACAGCTTAATAGGGATTTGAACTCAGCCCTTTCTTGGCACATTGATCAGTCTTGGCACATTGATCCTGTCTCCCTTGATCCAATGCTCTCCAGACAGATTGGACTACAATTCCTATCCTCCTTGAACAAGCACCCACACACTCAAGAGCATCCCTCCCCGGAGCTGTAGTCTGAGGATGAATAAGCAGGCTTTCGGGGGTTACAACTCCCATCATTCCCAAGACACATAACTGGGAAGGGATTTTGGGCATTGTAGTCCCCGAACTGTGCTTCTCCAAGCTCAGAATGAAGAAAAAAAAGAGAGAGATGACAATTCGAAAAAGTTACTTTTTTTAAAGAATGGGCGGATCTGAGAGATGTGCTGCAAAAAAGTAACTTTTCCAAACTAGGCCCTTTTCTTCCTATCTTTCAGTCCTAAAAACCACGCCAGGTGTGTTTGCGCGCACCTGCACCAGCCCAGGTGCGCATCTGTGTTTCCGATCGCTGTGCCGTTGGTTACAGTAACCTCCGGTGACCGGTCGGAAGTGAGTGAGTTCCAGGGGGAGGGGGAGGGAGGGGCCGAAGGGAGGTATGGGGCGTGGCTTATTGGTGCCCCGCCCCCTCCCAGCTGCGCGCTCCGGAGTCCGGCCGGACTTTAACCCGGTCTGTGGAGATCATCATCAGGATGGAGGCGTTCGTGCGCTTCACCAACCAGACGCAGGGTCGGGAGCGGCTCTTTCGGTGAGGGAGGCAGCCGAGGAGGGGATCGGGGCCGGATCGGGAGGCGGGGCGGGGTTCCCTCCCTCCCATCCCCCTCACAAGGAAAAAAAACAAACTTTTGGAAACTTTTCCAAACTTTTGAGAAACTTTCCTTTGGCAAAAAGGAACTTTTTCTCGGAGCGCGGACCGGTGGGAACGGGGAAGGAAAGTAAATCAGACGTCCTTTTGATCCAAACTAGAGCAGTCCATTGAATCAACAGGACTTGCAAAAGGGTTGACTTGTTACTGATACAGTATGTCTAGTTCAGATGAGCAAGTAGATTTAGGACGTTATTCTTGACTCCACTACTATTATTATTTCTTCTTCTTCTCCTTCTCCTCCTCCTCCTTCTTCTTCTGATTCAGAATATTGGCTATCATCATGGCAATCAGCCATGAAGATTGTCTCGGGAACAATATAATGTCTTCTATTTGCCTGCGCAAATAGAAGAGCTCAGCCTCTTCGGCTTTGAAACGGAGATGAGCACTGCACCCTAGAGTCGGATACGACTGGCTTTTGAGCAAGGGAAACCTTTACCTTTACTTTATTTGCCTTCTGCAAATAGAAAGACTGCAGTGGCTCAAGTGCCTAAGACGCTGGCTAGGAAGCGGAAGGTCAGCTGTTCGATTCCCGAGTACTGCAGGACGGAATGAGCTCCCGTCTTTGTCCCAGCTCCTGCCAACCTAGCAGTTCAAAAGCAAGAAATTGCAAGTAGATAAATAGGGACAACTTCGGTGGGAAGGGAACAGTGTTCCGTGCTCTTCGGTGTCTAGTCATGCCTGCCACATGAGCACGGAAACGTCTGCAGAAGCAGACAGCGCTGGCTCTTCGGCTTTGAAACAGAGATGAGCACTGCACCCTAGAGTCAGATACGACTGGCTTTCGAGCAAGGGAAACCTTTACCTTTACTTATTTGCCTTCTGCATTGCAGTGTGAAACCCATACTACTGATCCAATTCCACTTTCTGGTCCTGAGCCCTTTTGGCATGCAAAGCCCCAGGCCAGGATGGATGAAGCTGCTGCCCTCAATCAAGATGGATTCAAGTGGGATTTAATCCACTTGAGGACCCTCACCCTTCCCTGTGGACTTCACCACGCAAGGCCTTTAGTCCCCAGGGTGGTCAGATTAGTTACCCGCCGTCTGATGATCAGGGTTGAGTCACTGGCAGTATGGTCTATTACCATAGCAGGATAACCTGGCCAGACTGGCCACTACTATTGATAATTACAATTTCAGGAGCTACTGATGAGGGAGAGAATGAGAAGGAATTGAAATGTACATGAGTGGTGTCAATGACCAGAAGTTAAAATATAAGAACAAACACTGGCAGCTAAGTTTTAGCCCAGGGGTGCCCGAACTTTTCAGGCCGTGGGCCAGTCATGTGGTTGAGTGTGCCGGTCACGTGGTTCCTCCCACCAGAGGTGGAAGTAAAATGTACATGTGGATGTGCATAACACACCCACACATGTGCACAACGCTGCCAAAAATGACTGGCGGCTGTCATAAATGTGTTTACGACAGCCATGGGCCATTTATGGCAGCGTTATGTGCATGCCTGGATGTTTTGCTCCTGCTTCTGTGGGTGGCGCGGATCCGGCCCATAGGCCATCGTTTGGGCACTCCTGTTTTAGCCAGTGTTTAATTTTCAAAATTACAAGAGCTGGGAGATGAATTGGCCTTGCAAATCACACCCAACCTTGCCTTCAAGGACGGTGATTTCACAACTACCAGCTCAAGGAGATCAAAATGCCACTATCTGCTGAGATAAGCATGCATTTATACAAGAGCAGATAGGCTCTTAAGAACCTGCCTGCAGATATATATCCACCCATGGGTGAGGCCGCACAACGCATCCCTCAATTAGCTGCTGTTCTGGCCTCGATTTCTTTCCAATCAAGAATCCTGTCCAGATGGATGACTTGTGGAAGATAACACTCAGAGAGGGCCCTCTGAAATAATACTGAAAACCAGTGTGATGATGATGATGATGATGATGATGATGATGATGATGATTATTATTATTATTATTATTATTATTATTATTATTATTATTATTATTATTATTATTCTTTCATGTCAGAAATTATTCTGGGTTAAAATGATTTTTGCTGGAGAAACTCCACTCAGGGAACACCCAAATGAGGCTCCTTTCATGTCCCCAAGATCTTTTCCCACCAAAGTGGTCCCTATTGATTTACTTGCAATTTCTTGCTTTCAGTCTGCTAGGTTGGCAGGAACTGGGACAAAGATAGGCGTAATGGAGTGAGCTCTCATCGTTTGTCCCAGCTCTTGCCAACCTAGCAGTTGGAAAGCAAGAAATTGCAAGTAGACAAATAGGTACCATTTAGGTGGGGAAGGTAACGGCATTCCATGTGCAGATGGAATGTTGGACTAGGAAGATCTGGGTGCGAAGCTCTGCTCAGCTGTGGAAGCTCACTCTAGCAAATCACTTTCTGAACAAGTCATGCATCGCGAAAACCATGTTAACAAAGGTCAAGGCCACCCTTGTGCAAAAGCCAGTTGTATCTGACTCTAGGGTATGGTGGTCATCTCTGTTTACAGCCAAATGCCTGCATCTGCAGATGTTTTCATGGTCATGTGGCAGTCATGACTAGACACCGGAGAGCACAGAATGCTGGAAAACCCTTTATTAAGGCCACCCTGTCTGGAGTAACTTGACCGTACTAACAAATTGGGTCTATGCAGAAAAGTTTAGCACTGTCCTCTGCTCCCTTCAAAGGCACCTCATAGGTTGCAAAGAGATACATGTTTCAGGGATGGGTAGCTTTCTCTGCTCTAATATTTATAACGTAGGCAACTTTTTCCTTCTTCTTGCTTGACTCACCTAAACTTGGGCAACATACATTTGCATGCAAAATAGTATTTTAAGCAAAGGCCCCGGAGGCAGAAGGCGCTTCCTCTCCACCTGTGCACAGAGATATATCTGATTTCCCATGGTTGCATTTTCTTCTCATCGGCTGCGTCTCACGCGGGATATGAATGGCTTTGCATGTGTTTTTCGCCTCTTTTCCAGGGCGACTCAGTACTCATGCATGCTGCTGGGCTACCTGTTGGAGCAGCAACCCAATCGAGAGAATGTGGTGCAGAAGCTCCGACGCCTGGAGTCAAACATGAGCTCGGGCCGCAAGCGTGAGTATCCTGCATCATAAGGATGCTGAAATGAGGTAGGCCATTTGTGGCCTCCAAAGAAATGGGGATGGTGGAGGAGGAGGAAGCCAGTTGTGAATGTACAAAAGCAATATAGAATAGGAAAGTATGCACAGAAATTCAACAAATCCTCTCAATATGTTTGCAGATATGTCCTAGGGTAGCGAAAACACTGACTGGAAGGCAGGAGGTCAGCAGTTCGATTCTCACAATGGAGTGAGCTCCAGTCTTTGTCCCAGCTCCTTCCAACCTAGCATTTCAAAAGAAAGAAATTGCAAGTAGATACATAGGGACCGCTTCGGTGGGAAGGTAAAGAGCATTCTGTGCGCTCTGGTGTCTAGTTATGCCTGCCACATGACCACAGAAACGCTGCAGAGGCTTTGAAACAGAGATGAGCACTGAACCCTAGAGTTGGATATGATGGGCTTTTGAGCAAAGGGAATCTTTAGCCCTACTGATGGATTTTGGAAGTAAAAAAAAGAGAGAGAGAAAATAAAGATATAATCTGTATCATGGTAACTGCGATGAGATTAGTCATAGCTAAGAAGTGGGAAACTGATAGCAAAATAGAATTAGAAAAATGGTACAGAGAAATATGGAACATGGCAATCAATGATAAATTAACATTAGAATTAAGAGTTTAAAAAAGAATTCTAAAGAAATGAAATTTTATGGAAATTTGGGGAGAGTTTCTAGACTAGGGGTTCCCAACCTTTTCAAGCAGGGGGCCAGGTCATGCTCTCTTAGTCAGCTTTGAGGGTCGGATGGCCATTTTGCCTTACCTGCACAATGGGGCTAGCCATTTTGTCCCAACAGCTTCAAAGGGGTGACCATCTTGTTTCTGCACAGATAAAAGAGAAAGACCAAGTACAAATATCAGAATATATTGCAAATTAAAGGGATTGTAGAATACACAAGGTTTAAAAAAAAAAACCTCATCCACATTGTCCTGCACACAATACTTTTGTATATTGTAATAGTGTTTTGTTTGTTTTATTGTTTATTGTACTGTGTAATTATTGGTTTTTTTTGTATTAATAAAAAATTATTTCAAAAAAATCAAAAGATAATATTAAATAAAGTAGGAAAAAATTCCTGCAAATTGCAAACTAAAATCAATCCCTTGTATTTTGCTCAGATTTACAATCTGTATCACTTCTCCTGAGCAGATCTGAAGCTTGCTAACTGGTGTTTAATTTGTAAAGAGTACTATCATCATATCTTCTCTGTCTCCTTTCTTCAAGGCTAAACATCCCCATGTTTATCAGCCTTTCCTGATGTGGCTTGGTTTCCAGTATCCTCTGATCATCCTTCTTGCCCTTCCATGTCCCTCCCTGCTCTAATTTGTTTGCCTCTTTCTTAAAGTGTGGTGCCCCAAATTGGACACAGGATTCTAAATCTGGAGTAATAACAATAACTAATAATAACAATAATGTACTATCCGTGAACTGATTGTGGTGGCTCGAGTGGTTAAGACGCTGAACTCACTGAGTGGAAGGTCAGGTCAGAGTTCGATTCCCGGGTACTGCATGACAGAGTGAGTTCCTGTCTCTGTCCCAGTTCAAAAGAAGAAGAAATTGCAAGTAGATAAATAGGGACCACTTCAGTGGGAAGGTAAACAGCCCTCCATGCACTCCGGTGTTGAGGCATGCCTGCCACGTGTCCATGGAAATGTCTGCAGACACACTGAACCCTAGAGTCGGATACGACTGGCTTTTAAGCAAGGGCAACCTTTACTTTACTGTCAGTGAAGTTCTAAAAGTTGGCATTCCTTTTGACAAAAGGGTTCTAACTTTTATTAGTACACTGCACATCCTAGTATGTGTCCTAAAGAAACCTTTCATTTCATCACTACAAACCAGTCATTCCACTTCAGATCCATACCTGTCAACCTTCCCAGATTGGCTGGGATTTCCCGATTTTCGGCGCCTATTTGCGCCATTTCCCGCCCGCAGCTGCCAAAACCCCGGAATTGGCATCGGGGGGTGGGGAGAGGTACTGCACATCCCTTCTGTGCAAGTCGCATTCTATGCATGTGTAGAAGGCTTTTACACTTGAGTAGAACCTTTTTTCGCTTACGTAGAACTCTTCTACGCTTGCGTAGATGGCTACGCAAGCATAAAAGGGTTCTATGCAAGCGTAAAAGCCTTCTACGCATGTGTAGAACGCGACTTGCGCAGAACCGTTGTGTGCAGGTCCCAGATTGTCCAGAGCCGTGGTTGACAGGTATGTTCAGATCATCTAGGAGGCCTGTTTGCTCATTAGTCCTCATTTGCAATCCCCCCCAGTATTTTAGTCATCTAATCTGGGGCCAGGAAATCCAACGCGTAAGCAAACAACCACTTGTTCGTGAGAAACAGGCTTCAGGATTTTCAGGCTGGTGGAAGACGTGATGGAGATACAGTAATACCTCTGCCTCTCATGGACCCTTTGGATGTCTGAGCAAAGTACTGTACAAGGGTTTGATTTTAATTTGCAATTTGGAGGAGTTGTAGAAGGGCCTCAGGCAGCTTTTAGCTGAGCTTCACACTCTGCATAGTGGAGATGGAAGAAGGTAGACTATGTTCTGTCATTGCCAAAGGCCCATACATTAGCTAGCCCAGTGACTGCAACCCAAAACACACTCTGTGTTGGGGGGAGGGAGGAAGTGCTCCCATTGGGCTGCTGGGCAGAGGGGCGGGGCGAGGCAAATTCTATGCTGGGGGGAGGGAGGAAGTGCTCCCATTGGGCTGCTGGGCAGAGGGGCGGGGCAAACTCTGTACTGGGGTAAAGTGTGCCCACAGAGAAGGCTCTGAGTGTCACCTTTGGCATGTGTGCCATATGTTTGCCACCACTGAGCTAACCTGTTAGATTCCTCTTGATTGCCTCTAAGCAAGGGATGGACAACCTTGGCGCACCAGATGTTCTTGAACTTCAGTTCCCAGAAGCCCTGTTCAGCAGGAGTGCTGCATGGGCTTCTGAGAATTGGAGTCCAAGAACACCTGGAGCGCTAAGGTTCGCCATCCCTGCCCTTGACCATTGGCCTCCACCCTAATAACAGTGGCTTCTTTTGCAGTCTTCCGCCTGGGGAACATGGTCCATGCTGTTGTGGCAGCCAAGGAAGCCGCACAGCTGCCAAACATGATCCCACGGTTCTGCTTGGTGGCGTCCAACCTCAACCGGGCCCTGTACTTCATTTGCGACACCGTCCTGTGGATCACGAGCGTCGGACTCTTCTCGGACCTTGACCAGAAGAAGTGGCGACGCTGGGCCACTAAATTCTACTATTATTCCTTGATGATGAACCTGGCTGAGGATTTGTATGAACTCTGCCAGCGCATGGAGCGCATGGCACGGAGGGAGAAGCCCGGAGAAGAGTCACCTTCTTGCGGCCAGAGAATCCAGGGCTTAGCCTCCCAAACAGATGGAGGGCTGAATCCTCTTCTTTCCTTCTTCTACCTTGCGTTGAGGAATCATCCTCCACTCTTGCTTGACACGGTGAAGAATCTTTGTGATCTCTCCAGCCCGTTGAGCGAGCTTGGACTTTACAAGTCCAACCCTGGCGTTCTTGGGCTCTGCGGACTGATCTCTTCCCTCATAGGAATCCTCACAGTTAGTAAACCACAGCTGAAGCTGAAGCCTTGACGCCGGATTTCCTCTGGTTGGTTGGCTACCTAAACAACGAAGCCATTTTGTACAAGGAACAGCCTCTTCTCCCTCCTTACCTCGTGGACTTTGCAACCCGATTAATTTCCTTTTATTTCTCCATCTTACCACAGAGAAAGATATTTATGTTGACGCAGAAGTCCCCTAAAGTAGGAGAGGATTCATCCAGTCACGGTGGTAAGGACGGCATGTGAAAGATGCATGCAACATCTCTACCAAACTTTGCAGCGGAGAAAGAGAAATTGTGAGCCGCTGGAAAAGGGATTCTCAGCCTGTGGCCTGTGGGCCGGATGCAGCCCACGGCACCATTTCATGTGGCCCCTGAAGCTGTCTGAGGGAGTGTGACCCGGCCCCCAGCTTTAAAATGTTGAGAACTCCTGAGCTAGAGATTTGTGTCTGGGGAAAATCCCATTCCTAGGCAGAGGCAAACAGCAAAATACCCATGTAGTGCATGGCAAGAATGACAACAATAATAATTTTGTGTTTGAAATTATTCAGTGTTGAAAGGATTTTTTTGCGGGAGAAACTCCACTCAGGGGACGGCCAAAGGAGGCTCCTTTCATGTCCCCAAGAGCTGGGGCAGAGATGGGCGCTCAAACTATCATGCAGCGCCCGGGTCTCAAACTGCCAACTTGCCAGCCTTCCAGCTAACAAGGCGAGCTTCTTAGCCACTGAGCCAACCCAGCCCCATAATGACAATTGGAAGGAAGGAAGCGGCATCCTCTAGATATCGAGACAGAAGGAACAAGTATAAAACGAGCAGCAGAGTTCAAATACCGAAGACAGCATTTACTGAAGATGGCAAAAATGGACAAAGAGATTGATATACGATGCAGTAAGACAAACTGAATATTCAGACTGTTAGCTCTCCTCTTACAACACAAGGCAATACCGATCAACACAACGAAACACCTCATACAAAGCATATTTATTCCCACCTTATATTACTAGTGCCAAACATGGACACTTACAACAAAACATGAGCCAACGTTGGTCACCTCGGAAAAGAGATGTCTGAGGAAGGCTGCTGGAGTGACTGTTGGTGTTCGACCCTTTGTGACCCCATAGACCAGGGGTGCCCAAACTTTTCAGGCTGTGGGCTGGTCACATGGTTCAGGGGTGCCCAAACTATGGCCCAGGGGCTGGATCTGGCCCCCGACACCAATTCATCCAGTCCACACCACCCTCGTCGCTCTCAGAAGCAGAAGAAAAACGCGCCCGTGCGGGTGCATTTTACTTCTGCTTCTGGGAGTGATGAGGGTGGCACAGGCTGGATAAATTGGCATCAGGGGCCAAATTTGGCCCCCATGCCATAGTTTGGGCACCCCTGCCATAGACAATCATATGCCCGGCTCCTCTGTCCTCCACCATACTCCAGGATCTACCCATATCTACGTCCACTGTGTCAATGATGCTGTCTAACCATTTCATCCTTTGCCTCCCCTTTCTCCTTTTGCCTTGGAGTGACAAGAAGGGATAAAATCAGGAATGAGAATGGAAAGGAAAGAATTGGAATAAAACCCATCTTAAGCTACATCCAGAGACAACAAATCAAGTGGTTTGCCCATTTGGAGAGAATGTCTTGGAATTTCGTACCATACAAGGCATATGTGGAAAGAGGAGAAGAACAAAGACCATGAGGCAGACCCAGAGGAAGGTGGAGAGACAACATTCAGGAAATATTACAGGAATACCAAATAACACTGGTGGGAGCTGCTAGAAATGCCATAGCAAGAACCTTGTGTCTCCCTCGACACCCAATGGTGTAAAAGAGGAAGCAAAAAAGAAGAAGTGCTTGATTTGAAAGGTGCTGCTTCTTCATCCATACACAATTTTGGCCTCTGACCGTGTTTTGCCAGAGTCTTGTCTGTGCCTGCCTTGTGCCAGAGGATTTGCACAACTTGGTTTTTGCAGGGGCAAGAGGGAAGCCAAGGGTGTCCCAGTGGGAAGGGAAGCCGTGTAGAAACAAATTTCCCCTCGCCCGTTTTTTATCCTATTGTTTCTTCTAGTCAAAAGCATTCTTTGGAACAGTTTATTTTGATGCAGAACCTGTTTGGGCGCCGGTTAGGCAAGATGAGCCCAAGGGTGCCACAAGCAAAATCCGTTTGACTTTTGGGTTATTAGTCTGAAGTGTTTCGAGGCGTTGAGGGAAGGTTGAGCAAAGTGTGCCATGGGTAAAAAATGCTGCTTTTCCACTCTGCCCCCTTTTGTTTTCCTACAAAGAAAGCAGTCTGATTTTGGACTTCTTTTCTGCCTAGTTCTGCCTGCTAACTTGATGCAACACAGTTGGAGTCCTTCATCTTGGGAATTTCCATGGACATAGTTATTGACACTTTGCAACCTCTGATCAGGATAATTTTTTGGACTTTTCTCTTTCTTCCACCACTTCCTTAAACTATACCCAACCTGGTAAACTATACCCAAACTATACCCAACCTGGTAAAGCACACCCTACCTGATCTGAAAAGTAAACTTGTCTGTATTTAATAGTGTACTGGTCCAAAACAAGTATTAAGAGTAAAGGTCCAGGTCTACCTTGTTCGAAAACTAGTTGTATCCAACTCGAGGGTTTGGTGCTCATCCAAAGAACCAGTGCTATCTGTGTCTGCAGATGTTTCTGTGGTCATGGGGCAGACATGACTAGAGCACATGGAGCACTGTTTTCTTTTCTGCCAAAGTGGTACCTATTTATCTACTTGCAATTTCTTCCTTTCGAACTGCTATGTTGGCAGGAGCTGGAATAGACGACGGGAGCTCACTCCACCATACAGCACTTGGGTCTCGAACTGCTGACCTGCTTTCGAGCAAGGTAGGCCCTGTCCTTTAACAGCCAGTTTGGGGAGCTGAGCAAACCCATGAGCCATTTCTGGTTGGCTCTGAATGGGAAAATTATAGCTTGAGGATGTGTCTTGATAGGCAAAAAGTTCTACATTGACCGGGATCGATTCCAATACCGAGGAATACATGACGTGCAACTGGGGTGTGCATGATCTTGCCAAACTGTGGTGTATTTTAAAACACCCAGAGGGAGCCATTTATTTTGTACTGATCCCTAAACCACTGGATTCTTCGCTATACATGTGTGTTTCAGTGCATATTGTTTATTGTGCCTCTGGTCCTATAAAATTTGCAAGATTCCCTGCAACCTGAAAAAAAATTGGTACGTCTTAAGATTGCATACATAATAGGTAAAACTTTGCATATATTTTTTTTTCCAAATTGACACAATAAAATTGGTAAATGCTAGTATTAGATTCATAACACTACACAACAACGGTTTTGCTACTGGGAATAATACATGTGATTTACATGATATCAAGTGTGCTGATTCCAAATCTGAACTGAGAATTTGCCTATCACATACAGATTTTAAGGCGTGCTATAGCTGTTCAAATGGTCGGTAATTGGGTAATGTATTTTTACATGGGAACATTATAACAGTTGCAGTTACCACTCTGCCTGCTGACGCCTCAGCTGAATCATGTCCCCTGGTGGCATGCATGTTCCAGCAGCGGCCGGGCATGTCTAGGCAAGTCAGTGAGCTGATGTCAGAAATAGGTATATAAGGTGAGATGGACCAAGGGCTAGTCTCTAGAGTGAAACCATCTTACTGGATAGTACAGCTAGGCCATGGTGAGTCTGTTTTGAGCTAAAGATGAGTAGGTGCAGCTGTGTTAATAAATAGGACAATTTTTGCTACATTTCTGGCAAATATACCCCACATGCAAGAACGTAACCAAGAGGGAGATATTTGCTAACTTAAGGTCATGATGTCCTAGGCATAATCAGACTTCAGATTTGGATTCAGCACACTTGATTTAGTATAGGACACATGGATTAGACTAAGTAGCAGACAAATTTTTTTTTATTATTTTTGGTGATGCAGTGTAATAGTTGAAACTTAACATATAAAACCATTTAAAATGTACAATTAAAATGTAGTAGAACTGTTGGGGTGTCATTGGTGGAGTTTATCAGCTTTCAGTCACACTGTTGTATGATGTTTATATCGTTGTTTACAACTGCAACCCCCCAGCCATGTTTTAACATTATGATGAGAATATTTGCCATGCGTCTGTTGCATAACTCTTGAAGCCAGAGTGTTCCCATTGAGTCTACTCTCCCCATTCTTTCTATGACAAAGAGCCTTTTGTTCCAGGGTCTTTCATTTTCCCCTTCAGCCGAGAATTAAGTCCGGCCAACCTCAATGCCGGCCAACCTCAATGCCAAGTTCTGGCACGGCCCCTGCCCTTTGTCCTACTGTCTGGAGAAGGCTGCGACTCATTTTCAAGCTTTAAAGAAAATATATTTATTTCCCCTCCCTCTTGATTACAGCTCCTTTGCTCTCCTTTTTGCTTAGATTTGTGGCAAAGGACATGGATCAGGGTGGCAAACAAAGCCAATGTGAGGGAAATGAAAGCAGATGGTATACAGAAGTGGGTGCCTTTATTGCAGGGATTCTCAACATTTTCCCGCCGGCTGGACACGTGGTTCCCCCCAGTGTAAACGCTTCCGTAAACCACAGCAGGTGTGTTTGCACAGGTGCAGGCTCATTTACAGCTGCCGTAAATGTGTCCACCTCTGGGGTCGTCACCGTGAGGCGGATGGTTTGCTCCCCGGGCTGGGTCCAGCCCACAGGCTGTAGGTTGTGCACTCCTCCTTTATTGGATTGCTGAAAACTCAAAAATTATATGTGCTTTCATGACTCCAGATCATTTATTTAGGCATGCATCACTTTCTGGTGGATTATTATTATTATTATTATTATTATTATTATTATTATTATTATTATTATTATTATTATTATTATTATTATTATTATTATTATTATTATTATTATTATTATTATTATTATTATTATTATTATTATATTTCAACTTGTATGCTGCCCCACTTGCAATGCGACTCTGGGCGGCTAGTGCAGGAAACAGTGAGCGACTCAAATGTTTGTGACAAGATGCTGCACCAGGGTTTGTTTCTTGCAGGTGAAATCAGGGCAGTGTAATAGGCAAAACTTGACATATAAAACAATTTAAAATGTACAGCAGGGGAATCTCATTGATATTTTTCTTGCACTGTCCACCAGAAATCGGGGCATGCTTGAAGAAGTGGCCTTGAATCATTGAAGCTTGCCTAATTTTTCATATATATTTGTAGTAAAGGTCAAGGTCTCCCTTGCTCAGTGCAGATGTTTCTGTGGTCGTGTGGCAGCCATGATTAGATGTTGGAGTGCAGAGAATCCTGTTACCTTTCCCACCAAAGCAGTACCCCTTTATTTACTTGCAATTTCGTGCTTCCGAACTGCTAGGTTGGCAGGAGCTGGGACAGACGACAGGAGCTCAATTCATAACGCAGTATCGGGTCTTGAACTGCTGGCCTGCTGACCTTCCACTTGTTAAGCTCAGCATCTTAATCACTAAGCCACCATGCCCCTGTCATTTCTTAGTGATCCAATAAAGGTATCGCCTTTCCCCTGCATTTGTATTCCGTAAGAATCTCACGGCTTTCTTTCTTTGTTTATTGACACGAAAGCTCCAACTGAGTTGAGTGAAGAAGGCATAAGATTAACTTGAAGACCTCTTGAGCTGATGGAGACCCCCCCAAAGGTCATTTAGTCCAACCACCTGTTGATACGGCCATCATCTTTGTCTCAAGGCACCATTTTAAGCTGTGCATTCTTCAGCATTAAAACTGAGCTTATTAACAGTGTATGGGGGTACATAGTTAATGTACTGCAGAGGGTATTTATATGGTTGCAATGCAGAAGTTGGAAGTACATCAGAATATATGGTTGTTATTGACTGATAGCTCCTTTTTCCCCCCACCGTTTGTTAGATCTTAGTCCAGCAAAATTGGGTAGACACTTTCAACCAGATGTGGTTGTAAAGTAGTCCTTCTACTTGAACAAACTACAAGCAGAAATGTTGTTCTTTTCCTCAGGGGAACATCAAATGCTATTCCTTTTCTCTCCTTTGACTGAGGCCGGCATCAAGACAAATGCCATTTGCTACCAGTGCCAACATTTCTAGCCTTTGAGCATCTTTGTTACCATGAAGTCACCAATTGTCTCCGTCGGGCTTTGTTGTTCATTGTCTGAAACAATGAATCTCTGGTTTGCCATAAAAACAAAATGACTTAAATAGAAAAGAGGTATATAGCCAAGATCTCCTTTATTTCTGTAGGTAAGAAGTGAGAATGGATTCTTCCTTCCAGATATGTAGTTCAGATGGAACTGCCAGGTGGCCTTTTTAAAAGGAAAACTCCAAATGTAATTTTAGTGGATCCATCCATCCATTCATTCATTCATATCACTCATTCAATAATTCATATCATTGTTGGCTGCTACTCAAGTCCAAGTACAGTGGTACCTTGGGTAACATAATTCATACCATCTATCCATCTCATTTTCTGCCACCCCCTTCTTTTGCCCTTAACCTTTCCCAGCAATAAGGCTTTCTCAAGTGAATCCTCTCTTCTCATTTGATGTCCAAACTACTTTAGCTTCATCTTTACTATTTGTCCTTCTAATGAGCAGTCAGGGTTGATTTCTTCTAAGACTGACCTATTTGTTCTCCTCTCTGTCCAGGGTTATCTCAAGAACATTGTTCTTCATTCATATATATCCTGCCCATCTGGGTTATTATCCCACTCTGGGCGGTGTATAATATATTTAAAAATTTATTTAACAAATAACAATATATTAAATTAAATATAATACATAGAACATACAAAACTGACAAACTATCAACCAAACAGAATAAATTACGGGCAAAAGCAATAAACAATAACAATACCCCAAAGGCAACACAGATCTTGACAGAGGAAAGACAACAAGCATTTCACCAACGTGCCAATGAAACAAATCTTTCAGGAATGCAATGGAGCTCTAGAAACGCTTGTTGTATAACTCTAGTTTTAAAAAGACATCCACATTAAGGTGGTACTTGCTATTTAACCATCAAGTGAAAATAAAGAATGAAAGAATCAAATTACGGGAAAGAAAATCATGGCTTATAATAGAGGGCCTATGTTAAAATTAGATTAGAAGGAAACTCTTAATGATAAAGGCTGTTAGATGGTGGGACAGGGAAGCTTGGATGACGATGACTATGATGATGATGATGGGGGGGGGGGACTTTGTTTCCAACAGAGATTGGGCAGGGTTGCTTCAGGTAAGGATTCCCATTTGGATTGAGTCTAGACTAGGTGATCTTGTGGTGTCCTGCGATAACCTATGATGATGTGACCTTGAGTCACTTGAAGATTCCAGTTGGCCAATATTTCAGATGTCTGTCTGGGTTTCTTAGGATCCCGGAGAGATCTTTGGCCCAATACCACAGACACTTGGCAAAGAATTTGATCTGTTCAGCCAGAAGGTGGAGCTTGCTAGAATTTACCATCTGAGGCTAGTTTTCCTTCTGGCAGAATCGTCACGGCACTGTCAGGCTGTTCTCTCTTGCTGGGACTCTGTTTCACTTCTGCACCACCCCGTGAGTACCTTCCTAATGTACGGATTGTAGATTGGAGCCTATTTAGCAGGAGCCTAGAGGGGGTTTAGCAGAGCTGATCTTTGTAACAGGTCGGGTGCCATTTATCCATGTGAGGTAAAGACTCAGATGTAAACCCAGTAGGCAAAGAGTAGTAGCGTCAGAGCCCTGAGCAGGAAAAATGAAATCTGGGTTCAGGGCCATAGCCATGATTTTAAATATATATATATATTTGGGGTGTGTGTGATTTTTTTTTCAGGAGGGGCAAAAATGTTCAGGGGGGCAACAATGTCACATGCACATATATAACATTGGCACCACAGGGTGGCTTGGGGGGTGGGCTGTTAGCTCAGGAGGGTTTACACACACACACACACACACACACACACACACACACACACACACACACACACACACACAACGGCCCTGTCTGGGTTTCATAATACTGGGTTTGACTGTTGAAATGTAGAAATTCTTCTTCGTGGGTAGACGGCGTAGAACTTGAAAGACAAGGAAGAAGGAAACCATTGCGAACACTCAGGGAGCTGCAATGTCAACTCTTCAGTTTGCAAGCTTATCTATAAGAGCAATGTCCTTTCAGTCTGAACAGGTTTTATTCACTTCTCTATACTTTTCACCTGGTCTCCCAAATCTCATAGAATGACTGAATTGGAAGGGGTCCATGAGGTCATTGAGTCCAAACCCCAGATCAATGCAGGAATTCAGATCAAAGCAGATATCACAGAGGGTCGTCTGATTTTCTCATGAAAGCCTCCAGTGTTGGGTGCTCACCACCTCCCAAGGTTACGGACTGGGGTGGTTCAGTGGTTAAGAATCTTGCTTTGTTAGCTGGAAGGTCGGCAGTTCAAGACCCAAGTACTGCATGATGGAGAAGGTGCCCATTGTCTGTCCCACCTCCTGCCAACCTAGCAGTCTGAAAGCAAAGTAATTGCAAGTAGATAAATAGAAACCACTTCAGTGGGGAAAAGATCTTGGGGACATGAAAGATAGCCTCATTTGGGTGTTCCCTGAGTGGAGTTCCTCCAGAAAAAAAAAATCCTTTCAACCCAGGAAAGCACCTTTGTGTGCTTCTGACGCGATTAAAATAAAAGAGAAAGCCCCTATCGTGGACTTTAGCACTGGCCAATATGAAAAAGGCAAAAGGCTTTGGCATGTGGATTTCCTATTGAATGTTTAAGAGTTATGTGGACTAGGAAATGCTCACATGAATGCTTAAAGAGCAAGAGCGTATGCTGAGTGGGCGGCATACAAATCGAATAAATCAAATCAATCAAATCAAGAGATGATGAAACATAAAATGTTGGCAGCTAGAAAACTATGAGCCTATGAGAAGAGGCAGCAAGGTTCAGCTTGTTACAGCTGATCATTCGAAGAGAAATGGGGAAAGTGGAGTGCAAAGAAAACAATTACACCTGCAGATGAACTTGGAGGCAGCCTAGCACTAAATTGAGACTGGCGTTAAGAATATCCAGACTCTAGCAGGAAAGGGGAAGTACTGGCCTTGACAAAAAATAAATAAAGTAGAATAAGATAAAATGTTGTAAGGAACAGAGATCTGTTCTTTTTACTATGTCAACTTTGTACAGACAGTCACTCTGCAGGATTTATCTGGAAATGCCCATGATTAAAGTAAAATACTCACTATTGTGTATGACATAAAAATGTACAAACATTATTTTATTCCACAGAGTCAGCCCATGTTAAGAAACAATGGAGTGCTCAATGTGTGTGCGGGAGGGGTGTTAGCCAGCCAGACAAAAAGTGAGCGCATATGCAACAATTTCTCAGTGTTGCAAAAAACAAACTGTTGTGCAAGTGATTGTGGCTACGTACTGAAGTAAGTATGTGGTTTTACAAGGCTTGACTATGAATGATGATAGTATGGGTACGCAAATATATTCTGCACAAGTAAGGATGCAGGAAAGGACAAATATTCTTCAGAACTTCTCCTACGCAAAGTTTGAGCTTCCGATACAATACAAGAGGACAGACAGGAAGTTCGACTACTTTCAAGGCTTCATAACAAAACACAGGGGGAGAATCTTTCAGTTTGCAAACCAAGTCCTTCTCTGTGATTCAGTTTACAGGCCGATGTTGAACAATGGCAGCAAAGTGCAAGCAAGTCGTACAGAATGGGAAAAGCCCCAGGGTAAGTATACAGGACTGTCGTGGCTTAGTGGTTAAGATGCTGAACTTGACGACTGGAAGGTCGGCAGGTCAGCAGTTCGAGACCTGAGTGCTACATGATGGAGTGAGCTTCCATCTTTGTCCCAGCTCCTGCCAACCTAGCAGTTTGAAAACAAGAAATTGCAAGTAAATAAATAGGTACCACTTCGGTAGGAAAGGTAACAGCATTCAGTGCACTCTGGTGTTTAGTCATGCCTGCCACATGAACAACGGAGACGTCTGCAGATGTAGACAGTGCTGGCTCTTTGGCTATAAACAGAGATGATCACTGAACCCTAGAGTCGGACACAACTGGCTTTTGAGCAAGGGAGACCTTTACCTTTACTAAGTATGCAGGTAGGAAAACAAGAAGAATTTTGCATTTCAAGGAAAAATTAAATGACGATTTTAAGAGGAGCTGTGATTTCTGACCTTCAAATGTCCTTTAGTGTGTGTGTGTGTGTGTGTGTGTGGGGAGAAATGTACATATATACCAGGAGTATTTGTCCCCCTTTGCAATGTTTGCTTAAAGACCAAAGAGGATTAGATTTCTGTTCACTCAGTTAGCAACCATCCAATCTTTAAAAGTAAATACCTAATGTGGCGGCTTTGACCTGGGAGATTGATAGCTCTGTTTATAGCATTTTAGGAGGGTGGTGTAAGTAAAAAAAAAAAAGTCTTCTTCCTTTTTCAGCAGGAAAACTGTGCCTTGCGGAGGGTTCTGGACTGGCCAGTGGTGAATTCTGCTTGTGACAGCCTCCAGAAGACTTACGTTGCCACCAAAGAGGTCCATCCATTGATGACCTCTGTCTGTGTGGCTTGGGAGAGAGGCATACAGACAGCCACTTCTTTGGCTACCTGGAGTGTGAGACCTGTAGTAGAGAAACTTGAACCTCAGCGTAAGTGTTGTTTGAGAGAAGAAACCATGTGTGACAGGGTGGTCTTGTTTACTTATTTTAAAGGTTAGCATTACCCTTCTTGGAACTCTAGCAGATCTTTGTAGATCTGGTTCCTCTTTTCAGATTAACGAACTATCTTAATTGACTAATTAACTACCCCCCAAAAAATCTCACTTCAGTACTCTGGACAGCACCAGGTGGGTAGACCAAGTATCTATTCTGAGTTTGTACCGTGATGCTACTGCAGCCATCATTTTGATTTTCCACCTTGCTCTGGGGCGGGTGTGTGTGTGTCTGCAAACATGAGTATCCAGATGTTCTTGGACTTCACCTCCCAGATGCCCTGATCAGCAGGTGTACTGACTTTGGCTTCTGGTAGTTGAAGTCCAAGAACACCTGGAGAGCCAAGTTCGCAGACCCCTGCTCTGGGTCAATGCTACCTGGGGGGCATTATGGGAAATTAAAGTGGTAGCTAGACGCAGACACAGGGTGTTGCTTGTAAGGTTCCCCAGCTGTCCAGAGCAGATTTGGAGGATGCACGATGTAAAACGAACGTGGGGCAACATGTATCTTTGAAGTTTTGTTTTGAAGATGCATGCAATAATTATGGCCAAGATGCACCACAATTAGCCACCTTATGTGTACAATCCACAGTCCGACACAAGCACAAAATTGAGGTGTTTTACAGACAATTATGCCCTTGGAGACTCATGTTAAATCTCAGTGAAATGGGGCTATGTGGCTCAGAACTCTTGACATCAACTAATTGAGTCTCCTCCTGTCTCTCCTGGATCCATCCTCATTGCAATATAATTTTTTATATATCCAGTTTCAGCAGCCAATGTCCTGGCTTGTCAAGGTTTAGATCACCTAGAGAGGAAGATTCCTGCTCTTCATCAACCAGTAGAGAAAGTAAGTCATCCTCATACCTTTGTAAGATTTGACCATAAGAATTTGACCTATTCATCTGAGTTCTGTCATTTGTCCCAAAAAGACCTGTACATCCTTCTCTGTTGACATCCCCCTTTTCTAGGTTACATCTGATGTGAAGGAGTCCATCTTTGCCCACATCCAAAATGCTACACATGCCATCGTGGGTGTCCTGAACAACATCTGGGGAATGGCGTCTGAGAGCTATGAGCATTCAGAGAGCAGAGTGAAGGACACTATGGAGCATATGAGGAAAAGCCGACTGAGCGTGGCAACTGAAGCAAGAATAGATCCCACCATGAGACGGCTGGAGAAAGTCATGGACTTCTTCCTTCAGAAAGCAGAAGGCCAACCAGGTAACCACTAATGCTAGTGGGCAGACTCAGATCTCGAAGGCACCAGCCTAAGAAACCCGAGTTGCCCATCCCTGAAAAGTCCTGGCCTGGCAGATATGGGACTGGGGGCCTTTATATTGTTACACGCACCACAATTGCAAAATCATGAGATGCCATTGGCTCTGTTGCTTCTTTGTATAAGATGATTGACAAGGCATAGGGGCTATAAAGTTGGACTAGGATTCACTAGAGCCTAGTTCAAAATCCTGTTTAACTTCAAAGTGTACTGAGGTTGACCTTGAGTGAGTTACACTCCCCTAGCCTGCTCTACGTCACAAGGTGGTTGAACTGACAACATGAGCTGAAGATAGGACATGAATGCTACTGTCAACTTCCAGAGCATGGATGAATCTAATAAATTAACAGATAAATAAGCTCCAAATCTAACAAAATTAATATTAGGTAGTAACAATGATGATAAAATGATCCCTGGAGATGTAGCTGATCTTTAGTAGCAGCTGAATTCATTATGTTTGAGTGCAGAAAATAAGTCTTGTCTCCAGCAGTTCTCTGCCTACGTCTTTGTTATTGGCCACGATTGTACAGTAAAACCCCGACTTACATATGCCTCGAGTTACATAAAATTCAACTTACATAATGATTTTGTGCTAAAACCATGTCCCGATTTACATGATTTCCTATGGGTTTGTTTCGAGTTACATAAAGATTATTTTTCCTATGGGTTTGCTTCGAGTTATGTAAAAATTTCATTTTTCCTATGGGTTTGCTTTGAGTTACTGTAGATAAAAAACCGATTTAAGCAAAATTCTACGGAAAGGACTTTTTTTTCGTAAGTAGGGGTTTTACTGTAATTCCATTTTCTTTCTTTTTCTTTCACTTTCCATTTGTTTTCAGGTACCCAAACAACCTGGTCAATTTCACCCAAGCAACCTGGTCAATTTCAAAAGCTAATTCATGTTACTTAAGAGCTTAGGCTGGTCATTCCCAAATAACTAGAAAGTAACTGGGTTCCAAACCCAACTCTTTGGTTTATTTGCTTGTTTATATGACCTCTGTCAGACTTCATTGTGCCTTGGTTTCATGTCGAAATTAGGTAAAGTCACCCTTGCTCAAAAACCAGTCATATCCGACTCTAGGGTTCAGCACTCATCTCTGCTTATAGCTGAAGAGCCAGCACTGTCTGCATCTGCAGACATTTCCGTGGACATGTGGCAGGCATGCCTAGACACCGGAGTGCACAGAACACTGTTTACCTTCCCCACTGAGGTGGTCTCTATTTATCTACTGGAAATTTCTTGCTTTCGAACTGCTAGGTTGGCAGGAGCTGGGACAGAGACAGGCACTCACTCTGTCTTGCAATACTCGGGAATCAAACTCCGTCCTTCCAGTTGTTAAGTTCAGCGTCTTAGCCACCACAATCTGGAAGGCAATCGCTCCACAAGAGGGCACCAGAAGCACTTCCATTGCCAATTTTCTGAGGACTTCAAAGAACTCACAAGTCCTCCATTTGTGCAGTTCATTTACAAATATTTACAGGTGAAACTCGAAAAATTAGAATATTGTGCAAATGTTCATTCAGTCCAGTAATGCAGCTTAAACGGTGAAACAAATATACAAGATAGACTCATTACATGCAAAGCGAGATAGTTCAAACCTTACTTTGTTATAATATTGATGCTTATGGCCTACAGTTTATGAAAACCCCAACCCCCCAATCTCATGTACCCCCATAATCATCACATAATTTCATGTACACTGTACGCCATGATCATCACAATCATAACGAATTAAGGCATGACATCTCTCGCTTTGCATGTAGTTAGTCTATCTCATATATTTGTTTCACCTTTTAAGTGAAATGAATGCACGATTTTCTAATTTTCCAAGTTTCACCTGTATATTTAATGTACATCATGACCTGCAAACATATATGATCTGCGGTGGAAAAACAAATCAGAAACTTAGGATACAGAATCATTCAATTGATCTGTATTAAGTATCCACATTAAAATCACCCCTCTATGTAAATTTCAAAATATTAGCCAGTTTTAGCCTATTTCCAGGAGTGGGAACGAGGAAGGAAAAGAACAATGCAAAAAGAAAAAAAAAACAGAAGCACTGTGGCAACTTTAAGAATAACACATTTATTCCAATGTGACCTTTTGTGAATGATGAGCCAGTTTTCAGACACACCTGTTGTTGAGCTTTATTTTATTTTTGTTTGGTTTGTTTGCACTGAGTGAAAATTACACATATATTTGGTAACACTATAGGTCCGTGATGGTGAACTTTGGCACTCCAGATGTTCTTGGACTTCAATTCCCAGCAAGCCCATTCGTGAATCCACATGAATGGGTTTGCTGCGATTCATCCTGCCCGCACCGACCTCTTCCGGGTTAACCTTTCTCCGTCAGGGCGCATTTTATTTCCGCTTCTGGGAGCGACAAGGGCGGTGCGGGTAGGATGAATCGCAGCAAACCCATTCATGTGGATTCATGGGGGCTTGGACTTGTAGGTTTTTTTAAAAAGAAAGACCTGTTTTCTGGTTTTGATTAAAAATAATTTACTTTTATGTAGGAGCAGAATGGGACTGTGGTGGTTTAGTAGTTAAGAGGCTGAACTTGATGACTAGAAGGTCACCAAGTCAGCAGTCCGATACCCGAGTATTGTGTGATGGAGTGAGCTCCCATCTCTGCCAACCTACCAGTCCTACCAACCTAGCAGTTTGGAAATCAAGACATTGCAAGTAGATAAACAGGTACCACTTTGGTGGGAAGGGCAGTCTTTCCCTTTCCCTTACCTAGAAGCAGAAAATGGTGGTGTTTTCTTTTTTCCACTGATGAATTTTTAAAATGCAGGAACATATCCTCCTGAGAAATCTGTACATGAACCAAGAAGCAACAGTTAGGACAGAACACGGAATGACAGAGTGGTTTGGAATAGGAAAAGGAGTAAGACAAGGCTGCATTCTGTCACCCTGCTTATTCAACTTATACACAGAGCACATAATGCGCAATGCAGGGATGGAGGAATCACAATATGGGATCAAAATTGCTGGGAGAAACATCAACAATCTGAGATATGCAGACGATACCACCCTAATGGCAGAAAGTGAGGAAGACCTAAAGAATCTCCTGATCGGTTTGAAGGAAGAGAGTGCAAAAGCTGGCTTGAGACTCAATATCAAGAAAACCAAGATAATGGCAACAGGCCCGATCAGTTCCTGGAAAATAGACGGGGAAGAAGTAGAAGCAGTGACAGATTTTACTTTCTTAGGATCTAAGATCACTGCAGATGGAGATTGCAGCCATGAAATAAAGAGGCGGCTGATTCTAGGGAGACAAGCCATGAGAAACCTGGGGAACATAGTGAAAAGCAGAGACATCACCTTGAAAACAAAAATTAGAATAGTCGAAGCAATGGTATTCCCAGTGGTAATGTACGGATGTGAGAGCTGGACAATTAGGAAAGCTGAACGCAGAAGAATAGATGCCTTTGAAATGTGGTGTTGGAGGAAAGTTTTGAGGGTACCTTGGACAGCGAGGAGAACAAATAGGTCAATCTTAGAAGAAATCAACACTGACTGCTCATTGGAAGGTCAAATAGTAAAAATGAAGCTAAAGTACTTTGGACATCAAATGAGAAGGGAGGACTCACTTGAGAAGGCCGTGATGTTGGGAAAGGTGGAGGGCAAAAGAAGAAGGGGGAGGCCAAGGATGAGATGGATAGATGGTATTGTAGACACAATGGGCACAGAGCTGGGAGGACTGAGGGGGATGGTGGAGGACAGAGGCGCCTGGAGAACGATGGTCCATAGGGTCGCAAAGGGTCGGAATCGACTGTGCGACTGAACAACAACAACAACAACAAACTTTCCTAACTCTCTTCTGATTCTTCTTTCCTTTTCTAGATCCTGAGCCATCAGAAGAAGAATCTCCCACCACCACGTTTGGGAAGATAAGAGCCTTCATGGCTGCTGTTTCCCAACAGGTCTACAAACAAACAGCACAAACTGTCCAGCGTGTAAGAGACAAAGAATGGGGAATAACTGCGTGGATACCTGGTCTGGTGGGTACCCATACCAGTGGTGGACTCCAAAAAACATTTACTACCACACTGTGGCCATGGTATGGTGTGCATGGCCAGGGGAAAAGCCCTGTGTTGCACCCAAATTAGGCCAGTCAGAATTTCTGCTACCGGTTCTGGCGAACTGGTGCGAACCTGCTCATGCCCACCACTGACCCATACCCAGAATTATTCCATACCCAGTCCAATTATTTCAGAATTATTTCCAGAAAGATTGCTTCTTTTATACTCATAACTTTCCGCCTCCTCATGTAGCAGGGCAAGAGCAGGTTCTGTCAGATTCTGCAGAACCAGTGGCGGAAATTTGCCAGGCCCACTTGGTTGGCCATGCCCACCTCCATAGCCAATAATGCAGGATGTTTGGCCATGCCCACAAATTTGGCCCCTCCCACAGATTTGGCCAGCTCACAGAGTAGGTAGTAAAAAATTTTGTAGTGCATCATTGTGCACATGTATTATTTATTTACATTTTGTTTGCTAGATTTATAGATACTGTGCTGGCTTAATGGTTAAGACACTGTGCTTGACGGCTGGAAGGTCAGCAGGTCGGCTGTTTGAGACCCGAGAACTGCACAACAGAGTGAGCTCCTGTAGTCTGTCCCAGCTCCTGCCAACCTAGCAGTTTTAAAGCAAGAAATTGCAAGTCGATAAATAGGTACTGCTTTGGAGGGAAAGGTAACGGCATTATGTGCGGTCTGGTGTCTAGTCATGCTTGCCAGATGACCATAGAAACGTCTGCAGAAACAGACAACGCTGGCTCGTTGGCTGTAAATGGAGATGAACACCGCACCCCAGAGTCGAAAACGACTGGCTTTCAAGCAAGGGTGACCTTTACCTTTACCTTTGTCTTCACAACGACATTGCAAGGTAGGTCAGACTGAGAGAAAGGATATGTTTCATGGCTTAGCAGGGACTTGGGCCCAGATGTTCTAAGGCCCAGCCTGACACACAAAGGGCCAGTGTTAGTTAGCGTTTTATAAGAGAGCTCTCTTTCCCCCAAAGTTCCCACTGCTGGCTGTGAATAGAGGCATTGCAGTGGCCCATTGGAAAGAACATGGAGGTGGTCTTTGTCATGACCAAGAGCTTGGATGACAGAACTGGGAGCCCTTCTCACTCTTCTCTATGGGGGGCTCCATCTGGATGAGACCCTTGTGCATTTCCTTGAAAGTCAAAGGCTGCATTACGTGCTTAGCTCACTTCTCCATTGTAGGATGGAGTTTTGATCTCGAGGGATTTCATCGCTTGTATCTCGGGGTCATCAGCTCACACTCGGGGATGAAAAGGCTGGTTTATTTTTAACTCTCTCTTCCTTGATTCATGGGGTCTATTAATGCCCTTCCCAAAGTCACAAACGCTCCCTGGAAACAACAAATTTTAAACTGGAGGAGGGACACCCGTCGCCATCCCCAACGTCTGCCTCCTGACCTTCCAGTGCTCCAAGGCCTGGGAAGCATCTGCGGCCCCAATCTCACAGCCACTTCCCTTCTACAGACTTCTTATCCTCAACATCTGTCCCCAGGGAAGGGGTCTCTAGCTCTTGGCTGCATCCAGAGCAAGGCAATGGATGTTTCCACTGGGTTGCGATAACATCTGCTTTCGAGGGGCTAAGTCACTTTCCAAAGGTAGACATGTTAATTAGTGTGTTGCAGCAGCAGAACCAAGAATCACCATTAAGGCCCTTAAAGATGTATACATTGACTATGTCACAACATAGCCGACTCTGTCAGTTGCCCCAGGCAGGGAATACTGAAAGGCAGCTATTGGAGGAAGGAGTTTGCTTGTTTGTTTCCTTGCTTGCTTGCTGGCTGGCTGGCTGGTTGGTTGGTTGGTTGGTTGGTTGGTTGTCTGGTTGGTTGGTTGGTTGGTTGGTTGTCTGGTTGGTTGGTTGGTTGGTTGGTTGGTTGGTTGTCTGGTTGTCTGGTTGGTTGTCTGGTTGGTTGGTTGGTTGGTTGGTTGGTTGGTTGGTTGGTTGTCTGGTTGGTTGGTTGTCTGGTTGGTTCAATTAATATACCACTCATCTAGTATAAAGCTTCCCTGGGTAGTTTACAACAGAATAATATAGAAAACATGAATAACAAATGACAGCAACATCTAGAAGTTCTGGATTCCACGGTGATTTTGTCCATTTTATAGGATAAAGCTGTGATCGTTGAAGTGGTAATAACAATTTCGTGTCAGAAAATATTCTGGGTTGAAAGGATTTTTGCTGGAGAAACTCTGCTCAGGGGATGTCCGAATGAGGCTCCTTTCATGTCCCCAAGATCTTTTCCCCACCAAAGTGGTCCCTGTTTATCCCCTTGCAATTTCTTGCTTTCATACTGCTAGGTTGGCAGGAGCTGGGACAGAGACAGGTGTTCATTCCATCATGCAGTACCCAGGTCTCAAACTGCTGACTTGCCAGACCTCCAGCTAACAAGGCGAGCTTCTTAACCACTGAGCCACCGCAGCCCCATGAAGTGGTATGAAACATGTGCCAACATATACAGTAGATTGACTTCTGTAGCATTTGAGAATGTTAATCTGACTGGATGCGACTTCCTTGTGTTACAGCTGGAGAATCTTTTTTCCCCCTCTCCTTTCTCATTCCAAAAGGATTGGCCATGAGGGTCAAGCATTGATGTCAAGTTCGCACAGGCATTTCATCCTCCAGTTTATTCAAACAGCCAGGGGCAGGAAGAAGTTAGAACTTGTCTCCCAAATGTCAATGGTATTATTAACTAGACCTGCCATGAAATCTAGGTTCAAGATCATTGTCCTTGGAAATGCCAGTCTAATTAATGTGATAGTCTTGCTTAACAAGGGGAAGGTCTGGAAATTTTTGAGGCAGAGAGCTTGGGATCTCCAGAGGTTGCCCACCACTGCTGGACCACATCACTCAACCAAGTGGCTCTGATTTTGGGATGCCAGTTAACACTAGGCTGAGGTCTGGGCTTGTAGTATAGATCCTCATGCTTTTGAGCAACACTGATCCACCCAAGTAATCCTTTTCATATTCTCCTCCTAGACAACAGAGAGTCCGGAGCAAAACTCTCCCGTGGGCAGCTTGGCACAGACCCTACAAACAGCCTATCTCTCCACCGTCTTGCTTGTTAAGAATGTCCCTTCCCTGGCCAGGAACGCAGCCGGTCAGCTTCTCCGGGTCTCCTCCGTGCATGAGGCTGCGAACAAGAGAGAAACAAACACAGGGATCGTACAAAGCATCATGGGCCAACTTTTGGAAATGATCTTTCACTATTTACCTGTAGGTTATTATGGGTTTTAAGGGACCATGATGGCTTAGTAGTTAAGACACTGAGCTTGATGACCAGAAGGTTGGCAGGTCAGCAGGTCAAGACCCAAGTGCTGCATGACTGAGTGAGCTGCTGTTGTCTGTCCCAGCTCCTGCCAACATAGCAGGTCGAAAGCAAAAAAATTGCAAGTAGATTGATAGGTACCATTTTTGAGGGAAAAGTATCAGTGTTCCTTGTGCTCTGGTGTCTAGTCATGCCTTCCGCATGGCCATGGAAACATCTCCAAACCCAGACAGCACTGGCTCTTTGGCTGTAAACAGATGAGCACCGAACCCTAGAGTTGGACACAACTGGCCTTTGAGCAAGGGAGACCGTGGCTTTAGTGTATGCAAACTAAGACACAGGACACAGCCTCGGGCTGGGTTAACTCAGGTTTATTGCATCGTGGACAGAGGGAACATGAGGTAATGGCGGATCGATAGCTCTTTATATACAGTAGTAATACATTTGAACGTGGTGCCATGGTAGCCCATTGGCTACTGCCTGCGTGACATCATTGCGAGTCACGCCCTTCTTGTCCAGGTGTAGGTGGTGGCGGGAAAGCTTCCCGCGCTGTTGCCTTTGATGGGTTCCGACCAAGGGAGCTTGGACGCTCGCTGCTGCCAGCTGGTGGTCATCAGCTCGCGTCCTCATGCAGGGTTCATATGATACAGCTGAAGGTTACATTGTTGCTATAGGCACGGTTACATTGGTTCAGATACATTGTAATCCATGTGGAAGGTAAAACCCTTAGAACACAACATCCCTCCCCCCTAGGACGAGACAATGTCTCGAGCCCATGCTTCTAGACACTCCCCCCCCTAGGAGACAAAATCTTTCAGCCAAGATGGCTTGTTTCGAACACGCTGGGGTCTCGATGCGGGCTGCCTCTCCCCGGGTTTGCTACCTTCTCTTTGTCCCCTGGTTTCCTGTCCTGTAATTTGAGAGGGAGACTCGTTAGTGATCTGCCGCGGCTCCGCGGCGTTGTTGGGAGGTGTGCTCTTACTTAGGGAGGAACCGGGGGCACTGGGGACTAACGAAAAACCCCTCTTCTCGCTTGGATGGGTGGGGGAACACTCCTGAAAACCCCCCCGGTTTGCTAACTCAAAACCAAAATTCCATTCGGGGGCAGCGGTCGCGAACTCCTCTCCCCCTTCCCCGGCCTCTGACGGAACTGGCTTATCAAAAGGGTATGAGTCGGGGCCGCTGCTTCTTCCTTCCCCCCTTGCTTGGGACTGTTGTCCGCTGCTGTCTCCCCCTTGGGTTACGCGGGTGGGGGAGAACCCTAACGCTGAATCTTGTTGGAGATCCTCACTGACTGGCCCACTGACTCGGTGCCTCAGTTGGTCTGCGTGCCTCCTCCAGAGGAGACCGGTGTGGGTTTCGACCCGGTACGACACTGGCCCCGTCTGTTCTACAATCGTCCCCGGCACCCAGGCTGGCCCCGCGCTGGCATAGTTCCTGCAATGAACAGGATCGCCGGCGGCGAAACCTTTCGAGACTGCCAGCCCCACGTTTTTTCCCTTGTCCTCAATTCTTGTGGGGTCCAGCCTGGACAGGAGCGTAGTCAGTTTCCGCCGCATCAACAGTTCTGCCGGCGAGTAACCTGACGCTAAGGGGGTCACCCTATACGCTAATAGGAACTGACATACTTGGTGGTTCAGGTCCCCGGGGCCCATGCGCCGAAGCGCCTCCTTTGTTGTACGCACCAACCGTTCCACTTGGCCATTCGTGGCCGGGTGAAACGGCGCGGACGTGACATGCCGAATGGCATTCGCCTCCATGAATGCCCCGAACTCTGAGGAGGTGAAGCAACTCGCGTTATCGCTGACTAAAGTGTCGGGTAAACCGAACGTTGAGAAGACTCTCCGTAGTTGGTTAATCGTAGTGGTGGAGGATGTGCTCTTTACCGGAATGACCTCCAGCCACTTTGAGAATGCATCCACCACCAGGAGAAACATGGTTCCTCGGAAAGGGCCGGCGAAATCTACGTGCACTCTGGACCATGGCCCCCTCGCTGTGTCCCATTCCCTATGCGGGAGGCGGGCCGCCTCTGGTCGGGACCCCTGGCACGCTTCACAAGTGCCGACCATGTGCTCAATGTCCTCGTCCAGCTGTGGCCACCAAAAGTAACTGCGGGCCAGCGCTTTTGAGCGAACGATGCCCGGGTGGCTGACGTGCAGCAGTTTGAGAACCCTCGGCCGCATGGGTGTCGGGACCACCACCCGTTGGCCCCACAACAGGCACCCCCTTTCTATGGACAACTCTAGCTTCTTCCGAAAGAATGGGTCGAATTCCTTGCCTGGGGACGATGTTGGCCACCCTTTCTGCACCCATGAGCTGACTTTCTCCAGCGTCCTGTCCTTGCTTGTCGCCCTAGCTATATCAGCTGGTACTATTGGGGGTTCGTCTAAAACCTCGATTAACAACACCTGGCGGTCTCTTCCTATTCTGGCTTTTTGGTCGTCCGACAAAGGCAAAGGAGATCTCGAAAGCGCATCAGCATGGCTGATCTCCTTTCCGGGCCGGTACTCCAACTCGTGTTGGTATGCGTTAAGAAAAATGGCCCATCGCAACATTCTCGGGGATAGTATCTGCGGCGTGGGCTTGCCTGCCGTGAAAATCCCTAACAGGGGCTTGTGATCCGTCACGATTTTGAATGGGCGGCCATACAGAAAATCGTGAAACTTTTTGGTCCCCGCTACTATTGCCAATGCCTCCCTGTCGGTTTGTGCGTAATTTCGCTCTGCTTGGGACAGGGACCTTGAGTAAAACGCGACTGGGGCCTCCCGACCGTCATCCAACACGTGGCAGAGCACTGCCCCCACCCCCACCGGTGATGCATCACAGACTAAGACCACCCGCCGTTTGGGGTCGAAGTGCGTAAGGATTGCGTCCGATGTCAAAAGCTGCTTTAGTTCGTTGAACGCCTTCTCGTGCTCGTCACCCCACATCCATGTCTCCTCTTTTTTAAGTAACCGATGAAGCGGTTCGGCCACGGAGGCTTTCCGCGGAAGGAATGTATGGTAAAAATTGAGGAGCCCCAGGAATGACTGTAGTTCGGTTTTGGATGTGGGGCGAGGGGCCTTCTTAATGGCTTCCACTTTGGATTTGGACGGCTTAATACCCTCGGGTGTGATCCGAAACCCTAAAAACTCGACCTCGGTTTCGAAAAAAACACATTTGTCCTTCCTCAGTCTCAGCCCCGCTTTCTCGAACACGGTTAGCACTTTATCCAATCTCTTTGCCAGTTCGGCCTCACTCCCCCCTGTTATCAATACGTCATCAAAATAAGGTAACACCCCCTCCAGCCCCTTCAGGAGGCGTTCCACAAGCGACTGAAAAAGGCCGGGTGCCGAGTTCACGCCGAACTGTAAACGCGACACCTGGAACGCTCCCTTATGTGTGACTATTGTTTGTGCCGCGGCCGTGGCGGGAGTTACGGGGAGTTGTTGATAGGCTTGTGCCAGGTCGAGCTTAGCGAAACACTTTCCCCCATTTAGCCTGGCCAAAAGGTGGCTGACCACTGGCACCGGGTATGCATTAGGGCGAATCGCCTTGTTAATTGTACACTTATAATCAGCGCAAATGCGCACCTCCCCGTTAGCCTTCAGGGCTGTTACGATTGGAGTTTCCCACTCCGCGGAATCAACAGGGATAAGAATCCCCTGGCCCACCAATTTGTCCAGTTCCGCCTCTATTTTGTCCTTTAGTGCGAAAGGCACCCTGCGCGGTTTGAGTCTTATCGGACGGACCTCCGGGTCTAGGTCGAAGGCTACAGGGGGTCCCTTGAATTTTCCAAGTCCTTTTTCAAAAACGGCGGGGTGCGCGTCACACACCGCTTGTATCGGATCCGCGCCCACGGCATGCACCCCCCCTATGAACAAACCCAAGGGCTGAAACCACTGCGTCCCTAGGAGGCTACAATTCCCCCCTTTGAGAACGACTAAAGGGAGTTCTGCGGAATGTCTTTTATAACGAACCCGAAATTTTCCGACCCCCAGCACTGGAATGCTGTTCCCTTGTACGTCCCGTAGCGTGGACCTCAGAGTCTTAAGTTTGGGCCGCGCTTGGGGGTCGATCTTCAAGAACTCTTTCTGGGGAATTATGGAATAATAGGACCCCGAGTCAATCTCCATCCTAACAGGGGCCCCTTGCACTATTACCTCAATGAAGTAATGGTTTTGTCCCGCGGACACGCTGAACACGGGGGCGTCGTCCTCGCTGCCGTCCGAGACGCGACCCACGCCGTCCTGCTTCCTCGTGGTTCGGGCGCCATCTTGGGGTCTCGCTGGACGGTCCGGTCTGGCCGAACGGTCTTTCGACTGCCTCCGGCCCTCTCTCCGATTTCTGCATGCCCTGGCGATGTGCCCGCGCCGGCCACAGCTGTAACATTCGGCTTTCCTGAAAGGGCACTTCGCACGCTCGTGGGCCGCCCCACAACCATCGCAGCGGCGCCCCCCTTTCTGGACCTTCTGTACCTCTTCGCCGTCGCTGCCGTCTGTAGAGGATCTCGAGGTTCGTCGGGTCGCGTGCACCGGCTGTCCTGACTTGCCGCGCACCGAGCTTTCCGCTTTGCTGGCCCTAGGACGCCACTCACGCCACTCGTGTATTTCGTCCACTCCCGCATTCGTGGACTCCGCGGATTCCGCGGTCTCTACGACCTCGGCCAGCGTGGGTGGCGGCTCCCTGTTCATCAGGCGGCGCTGCACTTCCTTGTCTTTCAGGCCACACAGCACGACGTCCCTCATGATCATCTCCAGGTTGTCCCACTTGCAGGGAACGGCGGCTACCCTCAGGGCCTCCACGAAAGCCTCTACCGACTCATCCGGCGCTTGGACTCGCCTCCAAAACGCACTCCTAGCGGGAAACATTGCCTTCGAGGGCTGGAAACGCTCACGCAGCAACTTCAGTATGTCGTCGGTTTTGAAGTCGTCCAACGTCTTCGGTTCGATCATGCCCACCAGCGTCCGCTTGGTCTCTACACCCAGCATTCGGGTGAGGATGGCCCTCTTCCTTTCCTCGTCATCTTTGACTTTGAGTTCCACCAATGCCGCCTTGAAATCCATGTTAAAGATGGTCCAGTCTTGCGGCTTGGTAATATTGAACCCGCTCTGTGTCCTGGCCCCTTGGGAATCCATGATCCCACCTTCGTCGCCAATTTAGTGTATGCAAACTAAGACACAGGACACAGCCTCGGGCTGGGTTAACTCAGGTTTATTGCATCGTGGACAGAGGGAACATGAGGTAATGGCGGATCGATAGCTCTTTATATACAGTAGTAATACATTTGAACGTGGTGCCATGGTAGCCCATTGGCTACTGCCTGCGTGACATCATTGCGAGTCACGCCCTTCTTGTCCAGGTGTAGGTGGTGGCGGGAAAGCTTCCCGCGCTGTTGCCTTTGATGGGTTCCGACCAAGGGAGCTTGGACGCTCGCTGCTGCCAGCTGGTGGTCATCAGCTCGCGTCCTCATGCAGGGTTCATATGATACAGCTGAAGGTTACATTGTTGCTATAGGCACGGTTACATTGGTTCAGATACATTGTAATCCATGTGGAAGGTAAAACCCTTAGAACACAACAGTGGCCTTGATCTATTTTGGGGTTTGTGCATTTCCTTCATAGCCGAAAGGGGGAAGTAGGTGTGTATTCAAGCGTTCATAAACCCATATGTTCACACACAACGCTGCACACACCAAGGAGAGAACAGAAGTGCTTCCCCCTTTCCCCCAGGAGTTGGCTGGCAGGGATGGGTAGCCTGAACCTGAGGTTAGAAGAGAGGCCATTTTGCTCTAATGCAGGGTTTCCCAACCTTGGGCCTGCAGGTGTTCTTGGATTTCATTTCCCAGAAGCCCAAATCAGCACACCTGCTAATCAAGGCTTCTGGGAATTGAAGTCCAAGAACATCTAGGGACCCAAGGTTGAGAAGCCCCGTGCTTAATGGCTGAGCTGCCCCAGGTTTTGCTAAGAGGAGTCCTCTGGGATATTTTCATGTCTGGCTTTACCATTCTAAGTCCCATGTCTTCTGTGTCTGCCCATCTCTCCACCCCACACCTCAACCCTTTAGGTTTCCAAAGCCGAGGAGAAAGAAGAGGCTGTTCCAAGACTGATGGTGGACCATCCCGAATCAGCCGAAGAGGAGGATGGAGGCCAGATGGAAAATGCTTTAGCCCAAGAGCTCCTTCTGGTGGGTCAAGCACGTGAGGCGAGGCGATTGAGCCGGGGCCACTACCCCCTGGCCTTCATCAATCTTGATGACCCGGTCCCTCCCTGCCAGTATCTACAGAGTCCACATTTCGAAGGGGAGAATATGGGACCCCGCAAGTCTGCCTTCTCGCCTTACAAGGATGGTGCTGGCCGTCGGCGATGGAGCGAAGGCTTGTTCCGGATCAGCCCTGAAGTAAAATACACTCTGTCTCACTACACGAACCTTTATGGTTCCAACCTTAAGAAAGACTGAGCTGCTCTCAGACACCCCCAAACCTTCTGTTTCATTTGCTCTTCTTCTAGGCCAGTGAGGGCAAACCTTGGCACTCCAGCTGTTTTTGAACGTCAGTTCTCAGAAGCCCAAGTCCCTGTGAATCCACACAAATGGGTTTACTGCACAGGGACTTGGGCTTCTGGGCGTCTGAAGTCTAAGAACAGCTGGAGAGCCAAGGTTCGCCATCACGGTTCTAGGCTTGGTAAGCTTTCCCCCATGACAGTTATGTAGGATCATAGCTGGGTTTGGTGGGGGTCAAGGAAGTGACTATGTAACCTCCATGAGCTAGACTGGGCTGACAGGTTAGCGATTCTCCTTGCCTTTAACCAATCCAACCAGTGAATATATCCGCACGTCACCGGTAAAGAAATCTGATGTTGGTTTAAAGGCCCCATGCATGCTTTGATACTGGGAGTCATCGTTTGGTGAGGGGGCTGCAGTGGCTTAGTGGTTAAGAAGCTCGCCTTGTTAGCTGGAAGGCTGGCAAGTCAGCAGTTTGAGACCTGGGTACTGCATGACAGGCTGAGTGCCTGTCAGATCTTGGGGATATGAAAGGAGCCTCATTCTGGCATCCCCTGAACGGTGTTTCTCCAGCAAAAATCCTTTCAACCTAGAGTAATCTCTGACATGAAATTATTATTATTACCAGTGCACCACCATGGCCCGGTAAGGCAGATATATCCAGTGAGTTTGGGTCCTTCTTAAAGAGTTCAGCCACTTTGTGTGTGTTTCTGGTCTTCGAAGGACTTCAATGTTAAATCGGTGTGCTCTTAAAATCTCTTCCTTCTGCCAACCTACAACCTTAACAGCTTCCCTTATTAAAATATCTGGGCAGCTTAGGAGCTTTTACCTGGTTTTGTGCCTTTAGGTTGGCTGTACACAGGCATTAAACCCATGTGGATGTTGGGGATCCTTTTTATGCCCCAAAGTTGATGACTAGTCCCACAATTCTTGAGCATCAGTGGTTGCTTTAGGTTATTTCTAAGAGCTTGGAGAAAGTTAATTGGCACTGGAGGAGGGAAGAGAAACTGGATGGTGGAACTGGAGGCTGGGCTCAAAAAGGGCTCAATAGGTAGATGTTGTTTGGTGCATTTGCTTGTTAGGAAAACTGCAGGTGATACTTAGCCCGGGGAGCTTAAAACAGCCCCTTTGTTGGGAGTGCGTACAGCCGAAACCTCCCTGTATCTGAAGGGGACTGCAGTGAACTTGACAACTGGAATGTTGGCAGGTCAGCAGTTCGAGACTTGTGTGCTGCATGACAGAGTGAGTTCCCGTCTCTGTCCCAGCTCCTGCTAACCTAGCAGTTCAAAAGCAAGAAACTGCAAGAAGATGAATAGGTATCACTTTGGTGGAAAGGTAAATAGCATTCCATACACTATGGTGTCTAGTCATGCCTGCATCTGAAGACATGGGCTACAGTCTAGGAACAAATATTGCAAATTCAACTTGTTAATCTTTAAGGGGCCATCAAACACTTTGTGGTTTCCATGGGCAAAGGGATGTTGCTGGATAACTCCCTTTTTATGCAAAACATCCTGGTGATAGTTTGCCCTGGGATCTAACATGGTGGAAGCAAGCTAGCAGATGATGTTTGGAAGAGTTGGCGACCAAGGATTTGCCCTTCCCATCCAGCTGAGAGGAGGCCATGCATGAAACAAGAGCAAAAGATTTCATTTCTGAGTTAAATGAGACACTGATTTTTAGATTCCATTGACATCCATGTGGGTTGCTGGAAATCGGACGTGAGAGATGCGAAGTTTGGTGTGTTTAAGCTGCACGCTTCTGCTTAGTCTCAAGCAGTATATTTGTAAATAAACCATGATCCCAAAATGCTGATTAAGCTCCAGTTAATGTCCTCTGTCTGAAGAGAAATAAACTTGAGGAAATTCTGGAACATCTCACCATGCAAAGGGTAAAGGTAGCAACATTTACTACTGAATTATTTATTTCTTATCTTTTATAACACTGTATCTCAGGGTTGCCCAAACTACTGCCCACGGGCCAGATCTGGCCTGCAGCACCAAATCATCTGGCCTGTGCCACCCTCCTCACTGCTCCGAAGCCGAAGTAAAACACGCTCGCACATGTGCAAAACACTGCTGTAAATGCACCCATGGCTGTTGCAAATGTGTTTATGACAGCTGTGGGTGCATTTATGGCAGCATTTTCCACATGCCCAGGGGTGTTTTACTTCTGCTTCTGGTGGGAGGAACCACGCGACCAGCCTGTTGAACCACATGACCGGCCTGCGGCCAGAAAATTTTTGGCCACCCTGCTCTATCTTCCAAGGTATAAGTAAAATAAAATGACTTGAGGAGAAGGGAAGAAACAACAGCAGAGACCAGACTGGTCAAGAAAGCAGCTTTTCCAAGCTCTAGAAGATAGACAGGCACTGCAATCACCTCAATATAGTCCATGGAGATCTAATTTTTTTTAAAAGATGCTTGTTGTTCATAATAGGATCTTAAAAAGCTTTGCCTTGGCTGCAGAATGACCTAATGTAAACAAGGAACCACTCAATGAGGGAGATGTCTCATGGACATCTTTCATTTTTGGTGATGATGTCACACAGAAACCACAATTGTGCTTTTGGGCACAATGTATTCTTTTCCTGGCTGGACATCCCACTATGGTAATGGGATGGTAATGGAGTAGACCATACAGCCTACTATGGTAATGGAGTTGACCGTACAGCCAGCGACTCAATGCTGATTCCCTAAAGGGGCCAATGGCTACGGGTGGATGAGCTCCTTTAGGTGGGGTGATGGTCCCCCTCAGTGGAGGAAATGCCACTGGAAACCATCACATTGGGCCCAGTGGCAAAATGGGCAGAGGAGGAACCACTTCACTTTTCTGATTCCCAACATGGAGGCGGAAGAGGCCATGCCAGATGGACTGGCTGTGAAGGCATACCTTGATAATATCCTCAGGGCTGTTGCAGTCCTAATGCAGTCCCGGTGTCAAATCCTGCATGTCTCATTTCATACGTGCCACAGGAGATGGCTCCGTGATCATAATGTCACTTCATGGCAAGCGGGGATCCACCTTAAACCAACTCATGCCAATGGCATTTTCCCTGAAAATGATGTTCAGGGAAAAAATTACTCGGATACGAGTTGCAGCTGACGACAATTCTTTACCTCTTTGGCTAACATGAAAAAGAAAGGCTAAGATATTTTAGGCCTGGATCGCACCCAACTAACCAAGAGGGCAATTATAGAGAGAAAGGAACATTAAGAACTTAGGAATGTTGAACGTAAGCTATATTATCCCTCCATCTGTCCTTAGACAGTCTGTTATGACCGAGCAGCAGGAGTAGCAGCCTTCTGCGCACACAGAGAGAGACACATCTCCAACCTGCAACTCCTGTTGGAACTGGTGACGGGGTGGAGACTGAACGTCAGAGCTATACGGGAACCATTTGCAATAGCAATAGCTATTCCACTTACAGTATATAGCACTTAGTGTACTCTTTGGGCGGTTCACCAGTCAATTAGCATTTTGCCCCCAACATGCTGGGTACTCATTTTACTGACATCGGAAGGATGGAAGGCTGAGTCAGCCTTGATCCCTGTCAGGATTGAACTCACAATGTTTTGACTACAGTACAGAAGTTATAAACTCTGGCAAGGTTATCCTGCTATGGGAATAGAGTTGACCCTACTGCCAGTGACTCAACTCAGAGTTGTCAGGGTGTGGTGAACTAATCTGGCCACCCACCCACCCCCTGCGTGGCGAAGTCCACAGGGAAGGGTGATGGTCCCCAAGTGGATTAAATCCCACTTGAACCCATCTTGATGGAGGGCGGCAGCTACATCCATCCTGACCTGGAGCTGAGGAGGACTTTGCGTGCCGAAAGGGCTCGGGACTAGAAAGTGACTCATGGAAGTGGATCAGTGCTACGGGTGTCACACTGCGATGCGGAAAGCAGATGGAAGGCCACTGCATTATATTGCTCCCAGGACAATCTTCATGGCCGATCGCCACAAGGCTCACCAATATTTGGAATTGGATACAGCACATGAAGAAGACCAGCAACTTAACCACCGTGCCACCAGGGCTCTGTGTGACCCAGTACTTGAGCAGCTGCATTTTCTCTTCACTCTTAAGCCAGACTTCTGCTCTCCTGCGGATCACACAGAGAGCAAGTGAGCAGGGAAAGGAGTCACTGGAAGGGCTTTGAAAGGAATCCTCTGGAGATGCTGTCCCTGCCATCTCTTCCCTGGCCTTTGGAAATGTCAAGAGTCAAGTTGTGTCGAGCATCTCCCCCACGCCTGTCTAGCAACCTTTTGCAGGGAAGTTGGAGTGGGGAACAAGACAGAGCAGATGTAAAAGTTCATCCCCTTTTCCCTCCCCAGATTTGGCAGTTCCTGCATTTTACAAGCAGGCTGGCGGGCAGGAAGTTAGTAGGTGGTTCAGAAATGATGGTTGGTCTGTGTGTGTTCTGCACATGTCACAGGGCCATGAAATAGCAGCTTTGGGGTGGTACTAAGAATGCAGACAACTCTCCGGGCTGCTTCGGGGTACGATGGTTCCTCTGTTTCTCAAGAAACAGAAATTGGTGGGTGGTTCTGTCTTGTAACCCGGACAGCACACCAACAGGTCAAGACTTCAGACCAAACACCAAACGCACCATTCAATGTGAGTTTGGAAGCTACATTTGGCACAATTAGGGTCTCATGCCAGCCTGGCCGTGACTCAACACTGATTGTCAGGTGGCACTGACAACCCTGAGGACTAGTGGCCTTGAATGATGAAGTCCACAGGGAAGGGTGATGGACCCCAAGTGGATTAAATTTCACTTGAATCCATCTTGATGGAGGGTGGCAGCTTCGTCCATCCTGGCCTGAGGCTGAGGAGTACTTTGTGTCAAAAAAGGACCAGAGATTGGTTTGTGGAACTGGATCTGTGGTATGGGTGTCATGCTGCGATGGGGAAGGCAAATGGAAGGCTACTGCATTGTATGGTTTTAGTGTTCAAGAACCAAGACAATAGAAACAGCCGAAGTATGGCTTAACTCATCTTTATTGCATGATGGTCAGGGGGAACATGTGGTAATGGCGGACGAACAGCTCATTATATACAGTGGCTATACATTTGAATGTGGCTCCTCGGTAGCTCATTGGCTACTGTCCGCGTGACGTCACCCTTAGTCGCGCCCTTCTTGTCCAGGTGAGGCAGTGGCGGGAATCTTCCCGCGGCTGTAGGCATTTGGAGAATTTGTACCATGTGACCCCCCAGCGGTCACTAGCTCGCGTCCTAATACAGAAGGTTACAGTGTTACTTTTAGAGATTGTTACATTCACTCATTCATGTGGTTGCATTTACTTAAAGGCACATTACAATCCATACGCAACACCAGTCCCCAGGACAATCTTCATGGCTGATCACTGCAGGGATCACCAATATTCGGAATCAGATACGGCACTTGAAGAAGGAGGTTCTCATCTTTCCTGTAGGCAACATGTTGGCAACTTTCGATTTAGTCTGACCACCTGGGGTAATAGCTGTGGACCCCTAGAGACCTACAGGGAGATTGCTTCATGCTGTCTAATGAAGCCATACAGTCAAGCCCATGCTGGGTTCCTTGAGAGGGTGCGGGACAGGGAGTGATGAGGGTCTTGGGGTTTGTTTTTTCCAATCCAAGGGCACCATTTTATGTTATAAGTAGGGGCGCACCGGGACATGTCCTGGTGTCCCGCTGGGCCAGCACAGGCCTGCCTACAGTGCAAAATTTTGCTCTCTCAGCGTTTCTTAACTGGATCTGTTTGCGCTTCCTATGGTTCTGGCGGTGGAATTAACAGCTAAGCCTCCAGAGCCAGTGTGTCACTGGGCAGCAAGCGGCAGTGGCAAGGAGGGAATAGACATGCCGGAAAAAACAGGATTATCGGCATTATTTATGGGTGGTTTCTCTTTAGGCTTTACCTCCTTGTTGCTCTTAAATTTCAACGGAGAGAAAAGCAAAGCCGACTTCGCCCTTCCTGTGTCTGTCTGGAATTTCCACTGACCTGCTGAAGCAGTCGCCGTCAGAGGCAAGCAAGATAAATTGTGACATCGGAACTCAACCTGGAGGCTAAAAAGATAGCAGACACCTTTAGGAGATCAATCCTCATGAGAAGACCCAAGCCAGAAGAAGGAGGAAACGAAATTATCCTTGAAAATGCCGGTGTAGACAAAGAAACAGTTCAGACAAATGAGGACCGCCCAGGCGTCCTGAGCTACCTGCTTCTACCATTATTATTTATTTATTTATTTATTTATTAAAAAGATATTTTGACCCTACTCAGCCCTTGAGTACCTCCAGCATGATGCACAACAACAAAACACAATGAGTGTTCTCCACGCGGGTGAGAATTTCAAAGCTGGCACGCCTTAAAAGCAGGGAAGTGAAAACTCTAAAATACAATGAATCCATACAATCTCAGCTGTTCCAAAACTTACCATGCAACAACTGTAAAATATTGACACATATAAGCATGGGAGAGTGTGTGAGAGACAATGTGGGTTTCCCAGTTCATTAACTGTGCACAGGTAAAAGTAAAGGTCTCCCTTGCTCGAAAGCCAGTCTTGTCCGACTCCAGGGTACAATGCTCATTTCCATTTACAACCAAAGAGCCAACACTGTTTGCATCTGTATTTCTGTTGTCATGTTGCAGGCAGGACTAGACTCCAGAGTGCACGGAACACTGTAACCTTTCCTGCTGAAGCTGTACCTGTTTATCTACTAGCTTTCAAACTGCTAGGTTGGCAGGTGCTGGGACAGATGACGGGAGCTCACTCCGTCATGCAGCACTTGGGTCTCAAACTGCTGACCATCCGACCACCTAGTCGTCAAGTTCAGCATCTTAAGCACTAAGCCACCACATCCCCTTGAGAACAAGGTAGGATCTTCCTGAAGGAAGGCAGCTGGGAAGTTTAGGAGAATCAACTGCAAGGCAGTGGCCCCTCTCTGTCCAACGGTAGGGCCAGATTGAGCATAATCATTGCAGCAACCTACAGGTGAAATCTCCTTCCTTCTGTTGAGTAGCCAATTCTTAGCTGGTCCCTACAATTTTTCCTCAACTATTGGAGGCCTTTGGGGAGAATCTTCCAGCTGCAGACAAGCCATAGCTTCTACCCTGGGATTATTTAAGATCCACCACACCCACACAAGATCCTGGAGAAAAGCCACATTTCTTTCTGTCTGGGCATGTGCGTTACCTCACTGGAGAACAGGAGCTGTCATGAACGAGATCAGGAAGGAGGGGGAAGCCTGTTTATGGACATGGTGTTCCAAGGCATTTATTCATAACATTACTACTCGAGAATTGCTTGTCAGGTTTCAAGTGAGCCAGCAGGAAACAAGACAGAAGCTGGAGGAGAAATTTGGCAAAGGAGGTCGGATCTCAGCTGGAAGATGCAGGAGACAAAGTGTTTCTGAGCTGCTAATGTCAGGGATGGCATTGAGCACCATCGGAGCTGAGAGAACATCCTACTAGGATGGCCAATTAGGCTTCCCCAAAGCAAAGGTCAATGTTTTGCATAAAATGCATACACTCATTTCAAGGAAGAATAGCAGAACCCGGACCAGTTGGGTTTAAACCACACGTGTAGATGCGAAGTGGGGCCATGGTGGCTTAGACTGGGATCTTGATGACCGTAAGGTCAGCAGGTCAGCAGTTTGAGACTGGAGTACTGCGCAATGAAGTGAGCTCCCATCATCTGCCTCAGCTTCTACCAACCTAGCAGTTCGAAAGCAAGAAATTGCAAGTAGAAAAATAGGTACCCCTTTGGCAGGGAAGGTAGTGATGTTCCGTGCACTCCGGCATCTAGTCATGCCTGCCACATGAGCACAGAAGGGTCTGAAGATGCAGATAGCATTGGCGTTTGGCTGTAAACTGGTATGAACACCGAACCCTAGAGTTGGACACAGCTGGCTTTCGAGCAAGGGAGACCCTGACCCTGACCTATAGATATAAAATTAAGCAGACTTGCAAATACACCTTGATCTAGGAGGAAAGAGAGGAACCAGGTTACCATCTAATGGGCCAGGATTAATATCCTGCTGTCTCCAGGTTCCAGCATGGAGAAGTGTAGAGGACTGTGTTTCCCACCCCTTACAAAACCATTTTGACACCCAGATAGCCCCCTAATATCACCTATCTGGTCAGGCCAACCTGTGGCCTTCTCTAATAATAATTTCATGTCAGAAATTATTCTGGGTTGAAAGGATTTTTGAGGGAGAAACTCCGCTCAGGGAATGTCCAAATGAGGCTCCTTTCATGTCCCCAAGAGCTGGGACAGAGACGGGTGTTCAATCCATCATGCAGTACCCGGGTCTCGAACTGCCGACATGCCAGCCTTCCAGCTAACAAGGCAGGCTTCTTAACCACTGAGCCACTGTAGCCCCAATCATGTCAGAAATTATTCTGGGTTGAAAGGATTTTTGTGGAAGAAACTCCACTCAAGTAATGTCCAAATGAGGCTCCTTTCCTGTCCCCAAAAGCTGAGACAGAGACAGGCGCTCAATCCGTCATGCAGTACCCAGGTCTCGAACTGCCAGCTTGCCAGCCTTCCAGCTAACAAGGTGAGCTTCTTAACCACTGAGTCACAGCAGCCCCAGCCTTTTGATTTTGGCATAGGGTTAATGCCAGAGGTGATTGTAAATAAGCGCTCTGGATACAGCCCATGCAGGCTGTTTTTGAACTCCTTAGATGTCCTCATAGCAAAACAAAACAAAACTCTGCTCTGGCAGAAGTGGTTTTACACTGAAACAGGGTTCAGGTTCCCACCCCCCACCCCCTAAAAATTAAAACAGGAGTGGCCTTCTAAGAAAAGTCAGCTTGGGTTTTGTTCTTCATACGGTTTCTTTTTTGGAACGGTTACACACCAGGGCCACCAGGGCCCCCGCAAAGCTGGCTCCACCTGTGTTAAAGCAAAGCAATCATACTTCTATACCTCCCCATAATGCTCAGTGCACTCTCTGGTCAGTTCACAGGTTAATTAGCATTTTGCCGACCTCGGAAAGATGGAAGGCTGAGTCAACCTTGGTCAGGATTGAACTTACAACCTTTTGGTTGCAGGACAGCAGCTTAAGCACTGCACCACCAGGAGCTCCTCTGGTTATAAGGGAAGAAAGATGTGTGCCACTTTACACAAGAGGAATCTCATAGTCCACCCTACGCAGGCTGGGATGTCACAGCGTCCCCAGCACCTCCGTCCACTTTACATCGAATCCGTCCTTTTCCGGGCAAAGACGGCAGACACGCTCTTGACGATGCTGCGGATGCCGGTTCCCTTCTTGAGGGTCAACTTGGCCTCGCAGATGCGTTCAGCTAGGGCATGGAAGACCACAACGGTGCCATGATAAGCTTCAGCGGCAGAGACCTCATAGAATTCGCAGTCCATGGAGAGGGCCAGGAGTCGGCCTTCTTCGCTGGAGACCGCTCGCCGATGGTGCAAGTCGCGCTTGTTCCCCACGATGACAATGGGGACTTTCTCCTGGCTCGAACCCTCCTTGGCAGCCTTGATAACCTGGACTTTCAGCCGGACGCTGTTGAAGCTGGCCCGGTCACAGATGCTGTAGACCAGGACAAAGCCATCAGCCCACTGGATGCGTTTGTCTTCGGACGAGCTCTCCTCCGCCCGTTCCTGAGAGGAGAGACGGACAGAGTTCTGATGTTTCAATGACGAATCAACACGGCATTGGCCAGCAAGTCAGGCAGTTCAAGACCCGGGTACTGCATGATGACGGATTGAGCGCCCGTCTCTGTCCCAGCACTTGGGGACATGAAAGGAGCCTCATTTGGGTGTCCCCTGAGTGGAGTTTCTCCAGCAAAAAACCCTTTCAACCCAGAATAATTTCTGACGTGAAATTATTATTAATGGTGTTGAAGATTTTTTTTAATTTTAATTTTCAAAAGACATTAAAAATGCATACATAAAATATAAAAAGTAAAACAACAGAAAATACTCAACCATATATGGATTATTACAAGATTCACATTAATTAGTCATTCTTGTTTATATTTCATAAAACAATGGACGAGTACACCCATGTGGTACAAAGAAATATGGAATACAGCATTGAATGATAAGCCAATGTGCGAATTAAAATTTTAAAAGGGGATGACAAAGAACAACAAATTTCTACAGATATACAGTAGACCCTCGCATAATGATGTTACTTGGTTCCCCAAGTAGCGTTGCTAAGCGATTTTTGTTATAGTGCAGGTTTTTATGGAGTTTCCCGCATAACAACATTTTTGTCCAGATAATGACAGTTATTTTAGCGTTGTTGTCTGGACAACAACACTAAAAACGTTGTTGTGCGAGGGAAGACGTGGTGCATAACGATGCGTTGTTAAGCGGAAATGATACTATCCGAACGCGTTGTTATGTGAGGGAGACATTAAATATGTGTCCAAAGAAAATCTAAAGGATCTAAGTCAGGTCTAGAAAGGATTAGCTTTTGGAAATAGGGAAAGGTCTAAAAATTAAAGAAGATAATTAATTAAGATATATGGAATAGAAGGAAAAGTCCTATGGGTGAAGTGAGCACTTGTCAAGAAAATACTTTAAGAGCCCTGCTAGTGCAGTGGTTAAACTGCTGTACTGCAGCCCCAAACTGCTGACCTTGTGAGTTCAATCCTGACGGAAGTCAAAGTCGACTCAGCCTTCCATTCTTCCAAGGTCGGCAAAATGAGTACCCAGCAAGTTGGAGGCAAAAAGCTAATTACCTTGTGAACCGCCTAGAGTGTGCACTAAGCAGTATGGGATGATATATATATGTCATTGCTATTGCTACATTTTGATCGACTAAGGGTACATCTACACTGACCCAAACACCATGCTTAAATCCAAGGGTTTTAACACAGATTTCAGGTCATATGGTGTTTGGGTTGGTGTGCAGGTCCATCAATCAACCCAGGCCAGTCCCAGCTTATCAGCAGGTCCTTCAACTAAATAAACTACTAGCGCTACATCATAGGCTTAGTAATAGTTATAACATAGTAAACCCATTCGTGTGGATTCACAGGGTGCATGGGCTTCTGGGAATTGAAGTCTAAGAACATCTGGAGTGCCAAGGTTCACCATAATGGCCATACAGAAATTTGCTATATGATGCATGTATTGTATAGCAATTGTTTCATACAACAACGAGTCCCATGGAGCAGATTAAAATCGTTGTATGAGGTACCACTGTATTTTTCTTGTTTCTCCTTTTGTATTTTATGTTGTTTAAAGAAAAGTTTAAAATAAAAACCACACACAAAAAAATAAAGGAAAGATGGACAGGATTTGTTGAGAACTTCTTGTTATTGTTGTGATACAAAGATGGGGGGGTGGAGGACCATGATACCATTATTAAGAAAAAACCCTCACCTGTGAACATGGAAAATCCCAGATGTGGAAAACGATTTCTCTGCCTTCGAGTGCCAAAGTATGGGTGTAGATAAACTCTGAATGGAAGAAGGAGAAAGGGAAGAAGAAAGTACTGTTTTCACTGCCAGAAAGCCACTCCCATGAGATCTAACTTTTTTTCTTCTCTGACACCACCTTTCCACACCTACTATTCAACTTGGCATTCTTCTCCATTTACTACAGATCAGCAGATACCCCAAAGCGGGTCATATAACCTGAATGTTTTGTACACCACCTTAAGCCGCACAGGCCTATGTCTTAATTTCACAGATGTGCCCTGCACATGCAGTGGTCGGCATCAGCAGGTTCGCACCAGTACGCGCGTACCGGTAGTAAAAATGGCTGTCCCCACCCACCTCCTCCTCCTCCTCCTAGAAGAGGCTTCATCAAAGGCTTTTCCTGGCCTCCGTTTCACCCCAAAGCACATCCCTGCCACTCCGGAGTGGCTGGGGAAGCACTTCGGGGTGAAATGGAGCCCTGGAAAAGCCTTGGATAAGGGGGGAAATAGTATCAGAGGTTCACTAAAGAGGATTCTATTTTCATAGCTCTGTAGAAAAGAGCAGTCACATGGCCAACAGGTCATGCCCACCCAGTCCCATGGCCACACCCACAGAGTGGTAGGAATTTTTTTTATGCCCACCACTGTGCACATGGATTATAATTTTGTATTTCCATTACACTTTGGCATAGTGCCTACTTCAAGGATGGGACTGCAGTGGCTTAAGTGGTAAAGACACTGAACTCACTGACTGGAAGGTCAGAGTTCAATTCCCGGGTACAGCATGACGGAGTGAGCTCCCATCTCTGTCCCAGCTCCTGCCAACCTAGGAGTTCGAAAGCAAGAAATTGCAAGTAGATAAATAGGGACCATTTCGGTGTGAAGGTAAACAGCGTTCTGTGTCTAGTTATGCCTGCCACATGACCACGGAAACATCTGCAGAAGCAGACAGCACTGGCTCTTTGGCTATAAACAGAGATGAGCACTGAGCCCTAGAGTCGGATACAATTGGCTTTCGAGCAAAGGCGAACTTTACCTTTACCTACTCCAAGGATAGTAAAAGTTACCTTGATGAACACACTGAAAAGAAAAGAAGTCTTATGACACCTGGGTGGGTAACAGATTCAGTTGGGTCTGAAGCTTTGCGGAGTACAATCCATTTCTTTAGATATGTGGAGGGTAAAATTTAGACTTCATGACCATTGCACATAGTCAATGTCAAAGGAACTGGGTATGTTTAGCTTTGAGAAAAAGAAACTGAGAGGGGGATGTGGTGATACCTCTGTTCAAATACCTGAAAGCTTAGACGCTGACTGGGAGGCGGAAGGTCAGCAGTTTGATTCCCGAGTACTGCAGGATGGAATGAGCTCCCGCCTTTGTCCCAGCTCCTGCCAACCTAGCAGTTCGAAAGCAAGAAATTGCAAGTAGATAAATAAGGACCACTTTGGTGGGAAGGTAAACTGCGCTCCGTGTGCTCCGGTGTCTAGTCATGCTTGCCACATGACCATGGAAACGTCTGCAGAAGCAGGCAGTGCTGGCTCTTCGGCTTTGAAACAGAGATGAGCACTGAACCCTAGAGTCGGATACGACTGGCTTTCGAGCAAGGGACACCTTTACCTTTACTAATCACAAAGAGGAAGGGAAGGATCTGTTCTCCATCATTACGCAGGACATGTAACAGCAGGCTCAAACTAAAGGAAGCCACATATAGGCTAAATATCAGGAGAAACTTCTTAATGGTTAGAGCTGTATGACAGTGGAATCCATAACCTCAAGAGGTGGTGAGCACTCCAAGGATGGAAGCATCCAAGAGAACTGGACAACTATCTGATGGATCTGCTTTGATTCAGATTCCTGCATTGAGCAGTGGGTTGGACTCGATGGTCTAAAATGGGGTTCCTCAAACTTGGCTCTCCAGGTGTTCTTGGACTTCAATTCCCAGAAGCCCAAACCAGGGCATCTGGGAATTGAAGTCCAAGAACACCTGGAGAGTCAAGTTTGAGGAACCCTGGTCTCAAATGCCCCATCCAACTCAGTCATTCCATGCTTCTGTAATAGTTCAGAGGCAGGGGAAAGTGTGAAATGAGAAAAAGAAAAGGCCACCAATGTCATGATCAATGGCAGTAATGTTTCAAAGCGTCAATTACCAAAATGCCATAGTAATCAATAATCAGCTAATGTGCAACCTCTGTAGTCTGATCTACAAGCTTTATCTGTGAAATGCTATAGCGATAGCGCTTGGGTTCAAGAAACAGTTAGACATCCTGAAAGTAGAGGTTTTTTGCAAAAGACAAACCAATTCTTTGTTTGCCTACAAAACTATGACTGTGCACATCATACAAGCTGTGAGGAAATGGGACTTCAAACACACAAAATATGCACACCTCTAATGAGAGGTTTGGGAAGCATACAGGGAAGCTTTCTCATTGTCTCGCCGAAACAATCCAGCTATTTGCCTGGAAATAATTCCCAAAGAGAGGACTTTTCTGGTTTCCTGGATTGTCTAGACACCACCCTCAAAAAATCTGAGATAAAATAAACACGGATAAATCTGTCATTCTACTTACCCATATCTCCATATTCTCCAATGAACCTCCTGGTCAGAAAACGCACTGTTAGAGCTATGGGGGGAAAAACAGAAGTTGCGTAACTGAATAGAACAGAATATAGCGGATTGGACCAATCTTTAACCATGGCAAACCATAAGAAGCCAAAACAATATAAACTAGGATATAAGGTGAACACAACAATTAAAATTGACTACAGCAAAATTAATACATATTAAGGTTGCATACATAAGAGGTAAAACTTCACCTTTGGATAGGGCAGTATATAAATCTATTAAATTAAATTAATTAAATTAATATAAAACAATTTAGTATTATTACAATGGCTTAGTGGTTAAGACGTTGAACTTGATGGCTGGAAGGACAGCAGTTTGAGACCCGAGTGCTGCATGATGAAGTGAGCGCCCGTCTGTCCCAGCTCCTGCCAACCTAGCAGTTCGAAAGCAAGAAATTGCAAGTAGATAAATTGGTGCCACTTCAGTGGGAAGGTAAGCAGCATTCCATGCACTCTGGTGTCTAGTCATGCCTGCCACATGTCCACGGAAACATTTGCAGATGCAGATAGCACTGGCTCTTTGGCTATAAACAGAGATGAGCACTGAACCCTAGAGTCAGATACGACGGGCTTTCAAGCAAGCGTGACCTTTACCTCTTATTACAATATAGAAAGGACTGTTAGGAGTGGCATTGCTATCAGCTTTCAGTCATACTGTTGTGGATTTTGAATACATTGTGTTTGGGGGCTTGGGGTGCAACAAATTCTCTTTTGAGGCTAAGAAAAGCCAGGAACAAGAAAGGCAGCCTTATTAGGAAATTCAGTTTGGCAAATTTCTACTGCAGAAAATGTATAAGTTTTCTTCTAGGAGTCAAATGCTCCATTTAGCCACTCAGTTCAGAAATTTGCAACCGTGAGCTCAAATTCAAAGGACTCAAGACTGGAGACTGTAATTTTATGCACTTTTATAGCTTCATCCTATGCATTTAAATCCCACGTACCAAAAGAGTCTAATCTGTGTGCCAGATTGCATGGGAACAAATGTGTTAGCCTTCTGTGGGAACATTCAACTGTGCTGTGAATTTACCCGCAATACTTTGGTGCACATCTGAGCCTTTCGATTGGCACTGCAACTTATCTGTAATGTTATAGAAGGAATTTCATACCAAAATATCATAGTTTACACTTTGTGCCAGTATCACAGAATGAAGGTACCAATCCTCAACTTTCCAATGTTTGCAAAAATGCTCCATTTACATCCATGGGATTTATTTATGGGTAATGATACAGACAGTCCTGTGGCTGGTGTTCTCAACCTACAGCCCATGGGGCGGATCTGGCCTGCAGTGCAAAATCATCTGGGCCCCTGACCTCACTCCAGCAGCAGACAAGGATGCATTTATGACAGCCATGGATGTGTTTTATGGCAGCATTTACAGCAGAGGAAACCACCATTCCGGCCCCTCAATTGTCTGAAGGAGCATGACCCAGTCCCTAACATAAAAAGGTTGAGGACCCCTAGTCTAGGGACTGTGGTGGCTTGGTGGTTAAGATACTAAACTTGATGACTGGAAGGTTGGCAGTTCAGCAGTTTGAGACTTGAGTGCTGCATGATAGAGTGAGCTCCCATCTCTGCCCCAGCTCCTGCCAACCTAGCAGAAAGAAATTACAAGTAGATAAACAAGTACCGCTTCAGCAGGAAAGGTATTCCGTGCACTCTGGTGTCTAGTCATGCCTGCCACATGACCACGGAAATGTCTGCAAACACAGACAGCGCTGGCTCTTTGGTGGCAAATGGAGTTGAGCATTGCCTCCTAGAGTTGGATACGATTGGCTTTTGAGCAAGGGACACCTTGACCTTGTCCTTAATGAAATATGTATTAAATAAGGGGAAGAAAATATATATCAATAGAGAGATTGGCAATTTCTTAAGGGACTGTAGCACCCTGTTTTTATTGCTTGCAGATGATATCAAACTCATGAAACAATTCTCCTTCTTCTCTATATTTTCTGGCCATTGTTTCTTCCAAGTGGCACATGCAACATTTATATGCCACTGAGGCAGAGAATCCTCCCAGATCTCTTGCCCTTAAGAGACTTTCCCAATTTTAAAAATCAGGAAATTTTGTCTGAATTTTGTATTACTGTCCCCCCCCCCCCCCCCCCATGGATGAAACCAAACCTGATTTTCCCACGTTGTCTGCTCCAAGGACTACCACGTTGGCTTCCATCTTCACTGGGGCCGGCGTGGGCATCTCCACCCCAGGTTGGTGGTCTGGGTTGAAGCTGGCGCTTCTGCGCAAAGGAATCCGGAGAACCATTTATGAAACTGGTTTTATTCTGCTCTCCAGTTGCCGGATGACTTTCCCTCTCTGTGTTGAGCCAGAACAAGAATGACTCCCTTTTAAACTCTGAAAAACGTGGGAGTTATTTGCATGGGTTATACCATTCCTAATGAACCGAAGGGGTTTCCTACGTGGGAGTTTGGAACCGACTTAAAATATCTCTAGTATGCAAGGAAATCTTCCTACACACATCCAAAATTAACAGGCAAATTATTTTTGCAATGCAATCATCATAAAAAAGATGCAGAGGAACTAATCGGGTTATTTATCCCTGCACTGGGACCCTGGGAAAATCTAGTTGAGTCCCTTCCATTGACCTGAAGTTACAATAACGAGATACTTATAACTAACAAACAAATGGCAAGCAAGGCAACTCAGTAACAAATAACTGTAACATTGTAAGGGATGAGTTAACTTGTGATGTAACAGTGTTTTTACTTAATCTTATCTTATCTTCTTATCTATCTATCTGTCTGTCTGTGTCTGTCTGTCTGTCTCCTTCCTTCCTTCCTTCCTATCTATCTATCTATCTATCTATCTATCTATCTATCTATCTATCTATCGCAGAGGTGTCCTCTTGTATGTGATGAATACAAATCTACACCCCTGCACCGATTGCACTGTAACGTGGCACACACGTACCTTAGGCATGCTGGATGGTCACTGCGGGGGTCACAAGCCTCATGGGGTGTGTGTGTGTATGCCCCTAAATTGATCTGCAAAGGGAAGTATACACGACAGGAGGGTGTGTGTGTGGTAATATCCATAGTGATGCTAATGTCATAGTCCCAGGTAGATCACCCGATTGTGATGGAATTGAGATGGGCAGGGGCCTGACACAGGTGGCTGGACACATAGTGATGCTTATGTCATAACCCCAGGTAGGTCACCTGATTGTGACATCATCGTGATGTAATTGAGCAGGGCAGGGGCCTGACAAAAAAACAATCATCATCATCATCATCATCATCATCATCATCATCATCATCATCATCATCATCATCATTATTATTATTATTATTATTATTATTATTATTATTATTATTATTATTATTATTATTATTATTATTATTATTATTATTATTATTATTATAGATATTTGCTGTTGCATCCATAGAAATCAGAGCCCTTGGAGCGATACCTAAAGGACTCCCTAGATCAGGGGTTCTCAACCTGCACAATTTCATGTGGCCCACCACCACCTCTGCCACATCCGGAAGTGCTATGTGTGGCAGGCATGGCAAAATGGCCATCCGGTCCCCAAAGCTGTATGAGGGAGCATGACCTGACCCTCAGCTTGAAAAGGTTGAAAAGGGGTTCTCAACCTACGGCCCACAGGCTGGACCCGGCTCATGGCACCATTTCATGTGGCCTGCATCACCACCACCGCCGCCATGGAAGTGGACACAGATGGGTTTATGACAGCTGTAAATGCGCCCACAGCAGGGCCTTAGCCAGAAGGGGGCCAGGGGGGCAAAAACCCTCCTGAGCTAACAGTCCCCTCCAACCCACCCAGTGATGCTAATGTTATATATGTGACTGTGACATTGTTGCCCCTCCTGAAATTTTTTTTGCCCCTCTTGAAAAAAAATATTCACCCTCTCCCTTCCAATCTAGAATCCTGTCTACGGCCCTGACCCGCAGCTGTCATAGACATGCTTACAACAGCCATAGACCCATTTTACCAGTCCGGCCCGCTCAGCTGTCTGAGGGGATGTGGCCCACAGCTTGAAAAGGTTGAGAACCCCTGCCTTAACAGTTCATAGGTCCTTGGTTAGGTCTTGAACTGATAATTTTCTACCAAGTCTTCGACTGTGAATCTAACAATAGATCTTTATTTTATAATATCATCATCCTTGCTGAGACATTGAACTGTTAATTTTATGCCGATTCAATTCAATTTTATTCAATTTATACAGCCAATCTTTGACTGTATAACTATCATCATCATCATCATCATCAAATACTCCTCTTTGCCATTTAAAAGAGGGGCAGAACATCCTCGCTCCACAAAAAGTCAGCCACATTCTCTTCCTCTCAGTCCGGTCCACCTTCTAGGGTTGTTGTGTGGCTAAAGTTGCGTGAACGGGGAAGCCTTCTAGCCCCGAGCTTGTAGGGTTGGGAGGGCTGGACTCAAAACTCAATCGCCCAGAGCAAACTAATCTGCATTAAACGAGATTTCTTTTCGATGCCAGAGGGGAAGTGAGGCTTTCCATCCCAGATTCCCAGCTCTCCGGAGCCTTTGACTCAAAAGCTCTTGGCTGATGATGGGTGCCCATGATCCACACCTAAAAGCGGAGAGAGGGGGGGGGGAGTCGAATCAAGGCTGAATCCCCTCTATTTAAGAAACACATTCAGGGAGTTGTAAGGTAAAGGTAAAAGTTTCCCTTGCTCGAAAGCCAGTCGTATCCGACTCTAGGGTGCAGTGCTCATCTCTGTTTCAAAGCCGAAGAGCCAGCGCTGCCTGCTTCTGCAGACGTTTCCGTGGCCATGTGGCAGGCATGACTAGACACCGGAGCGCTGTTTACCTTCCCACCGAAGTGGTCCCTATTGATCTCCTTGCAATTGCTTGCTTTCAAACTGCTAGGTTGGCAGGAACTGGGACAGAGACGGGAGCTCATTCCGTCCTGCAGTACTCGGGAATCGAACTGCTGACCTCCCCTCCCGCCTTCCAGTCAGGGTCTTAGCCACTTGAGCCACTGGGAGTTGTAGTTTTCTTTTTTTAAAAGAAAGCGAGAGGAGGGGCCGGAGCTTCTATTTTGGAGTCTCAGCCAGACTCCTTTTGTGGAATTGGAGTGGAAACCGGAGCAAGGAGGAGGAGGAGGAGGAGGAGGAAGAGGGGAAGGAAGAGCAATTCGCCCCCCTTTTTTTACGCCATTTCCCTGCGTGAAAAGGGTCCGCCCCGCATCCATTTCTGAAAATGGAGGGGAGGGATGGCTCTTGCGGCGCCCCCAAACCTGCAAGTGGAAAGAGGTAGGAGAAAACGCCAGGAATGGGTTTCCTGAGCATGCACAAAAAGCTGGAGAAGGTTTCTTTCTTTCTTTCTTTCTTTCTTTCTTTCTTTCTTTCTTTCTTTCTTTCTTTCTTTCTTTCTTTCTTTCTTTCTTTCTTTCTTTCTTTCTTTCTTTCTTTCTTTCTTTCTTTCTTTCTTCCTTCCTTCCTTCCTTCCTTCCTTCCTTCCTTCCTTCTACTTCTTTCTTTCTCTCTTTCTTTGACTTGGGGGGGAAGGAAGGGGGACCCCCATACATTTGGAGGCGGCCAGCAAAATGCAAGGCGTTGCATCCTTCCCAAAAAGAAGGGAGGACCCAAGGGGGGACCTGGCTTCCAACCCTCTTTGCAAAGGGAAGATGCAACGTTGGAAACTTCATTTGCACCAACGTCGTTCTGATGGAGGGGGAGGTGGGATGATGAATGCATGCAAAACAGAGGGTTGGAGAGGGGACCTTAAAGGTACTCCATCAAGCAAAGTTGCCCCCCACCCTTGAGATAGCCCTCCTTCCTTCTGCTGGTTGAAGAAGGGCTACAGAGAATTTATTTATTTATTTATTTATCTATTTATTTATTTATTTATTTATTAGATTTGTACCCTGCCTTACTCGCACAAGTGCAACTCAATTTAACCAGGGAACACTTTCCCGCTGCTTTCTTTTGTACAGACAGGGAAATTGCGGGTGCGGGAATTGGATGGAGGAGTTCCTAGCATTCTTATCAGCCCGTGATGTTTTCTTTCTTTTAGATTATGTACTCTGGCTTTATTGTTACATTTTGGCTACTTTCCTGAGCAATTTTTTAAAAAAATCTGTCTGTAGTAAGGTAGAGATAAAGGTTTCCCTTGCTCGAAAGCCAGTCGTATCCGACTCTAGGGTTCAGTGCTCATTTCTGTTCCAAAGCCGAAGAGCCAGCGCTGTCTGCAGATGTTTCCGTGGTCATGTGGCAGGCATGACTAGACACGGAACGCTGTTTACCTTCCCACCGAAGTGGTCCCTATTTATCTACTTGCAATTTCTTGCTTTCAAACTGCTAGGTTGGCAGGAGCTGGGACAGAGATGGGAGCTCACACCATGGTGCAGTACTCAGGTATTGAGCTGCTGATCTTGCACCTTCCAGTCAGCGTCTTAGCCACTTGAGCCACTGCAGTCCCCACTTTATCTAAAACAAGCTCTGTTTTGTTTTGACATGTACAAGATGCCTCATGACCATGCTCCGATGTGCCTTAGCATAACATGTGGATGTTCTCCATCCCAAACCAAGTTGTATTGCTTTCTATATGTATGTTTATTGTTGCTGAGACAGTGTGATCTACTCTAGGTTGGCCATTGTTTTTCTGGTCAGGCTCCAGGTTATGGTTCCCCGGCTCGGTTTATGGCTGTTGTGACTCTTCACGCTGTTGCCTACCATGGGCCTGAAAGCCAAAGCCCAACCGTCGACGGAGGAGACACCTGTCCAGGTGGCCGTACGGATTCGACCCTTGCTGCCCAAGGAGCGACTGCATGGACACCAGACTTGTCTAAGCGTTGACCCAGAAATTAAGGAAGTGACCCTCGGGCGCAACCGCCATTTCCACTTTGACACCATCTTCACTGAATCATCCAACCAGGAGTCTGTGTATGCTACTTGCATCCAACCACTGGTAGAGTCTTTCTTTGAAGGCTTCAACGTGACCGTGTTTGCCTATGGCCAGACAGGCTCAGGCAAAACCTACACCATTGGAGAAGCAACTGTCTGTAAGTTGTAAAGTTCGTTTTAACCAGTGGGCTGCGAAATTTATCTGAAAGTTTCAGTCTAGTTGGGTTATCTTTTGGGTCAACTCGCTTTAGACCAGTGCTTCCCAACCTTTGGTTCTTGGACTTCAATTCCCAGAAGCCTAAGTCTATTTCCCAAAGCACTGATCAGCCAATGTGCTGAGTTAGGCTTCTGGGAATTGAAGAACCCCTGTGGGGCATGTTGGGAAACACTGATTTAGACAAACAAGCCAACCCTTCTAGGTGCTGTAGCCTTCCCTATCATTTGCTTCTCCTTCCCTCCCATTACAACTGTTGGTTTCACGCCTTCCTTTCAGCTTCCATCAACGAGGATGAGCAGGGCATCATCCCCCGTGCCATGGCCGAAGCCTTCAAACTGATGGATGAGAATGACCTGCTGGACTACATGGTTCGCATCTCTTATTTGGAGGTGTATAAAGAAGAGTTCCGGGACCTGCTCCTGGTCGAGACAGCTAGCAAAGACATACAGATCCGGGAAGATAGCAAAGGCAATATTGGTAAAAGACCTTGCAAAATATCCTCCCCACCCCCTAGTTGACTGTCAAGCTGTTAGGAAAAATTAAAAGTATGTTGAAATACAGTCCTGTAACAGGACCAGAGTTGGTCTTTACAGATCCCATACATTGCACTCTCCATAGCAATAATACTCTGGTTGTCCAGTACCTCTGTGATTTTATGAGCCTTTTATACAGCCTTCATCTATATTTTATGCCTTCATTCCTCCAGGTTTTACAAAATGTTGGTCTAAATAAAAACATTTATCATCATAGTGGGAGCCAGCAAGATTCTGAGTTATAAGCCTTTGTACTTACAGGAGGTGTAAGAGCAATAGAAATTCCTGTTTAAAAAGTTTTGTTGATGTACCAAGTGCTTGTATCAAAGCTCTGCAGAAATAATTGTTGACAGTTGATGAAGGTGGTATAAATAATAGCCAGAAAAGATAGCCAGGGCATTAGGATCAACATACAACTCTACATTGGAGACATGTAGCAACAATGGAAGCTGATGAGGAAGTCGTGGGTTTTCCTCCATAGATTCAAAATGGCTTGGCCGAGTGAGCACTTAGAATAATGTGTGCGTGCTTGCGTGCTTGCGTGCGTGCGTGCGTGTGTGTGTGTGTGTGAGAAGGCTTAAAGAAATGTTGATATGGTTGGAAAGGATTGTTCTTTATCCATCTTTCCGTTCTTTTTATAGTGCTCCATGGGGTAAAAGAGACCGAGGTGGAGGGTCTGGATGAGGTGCTGAGCCTGCTGGAAATGGGAAACATGGCCAAGCACACTGGAGCCACTCAACTCAACCAGAAGTCGAGTCGCTCCCACACCATCTTCACAGTGACGATGGAGCAGCGGCGCAGCGCAGGGCGTCTCACTCGCCTCACCTGTCCAGAGAAGGTCTTGGTCCCATCCTCTGGCCAAGTTCTAGTATCCAAATTTCACTTTGTTGACCTGGCAGGCTCTGAGCGGGTGGTGAAGACAGGAAGTACGGGGGAGAGACTCAAAGAAAGCATCCAGATCAACAGCAGCTTGTTAGCTCTGGGCAATGTCATCAGTGCTTTGGGAGATCCTTGCCGGAAAAGCAGTCACATTCCTTACCGGGATTCCAAAATTACCAGGTCAAGCCTTTCTTTTCATCCCAAACAGCTTGCTTTAATGCACTCCCCTGTGTGTCTCGTTTGGTAATTTTGTTCATATCTTAACTTTGTTTGGCTGTGATGTTTTGGGGCAGTTTTCATGTTCATCGGAATTGGTTGCTTCTTGTCTATGCTGGTTGGACTTTGGAGGCTGCTTCGGGACTGGCAATGTGAAGCCACTTTCTCGGCTTTGTAGTTGGCCAAAATTAAATCTTCATCAGTACATGTTTCTGGTAGTAATCGGCAGACTAGCAGATGAGTTGGATTCTGTATCCACATTCACACAGTGTGGTGTTGTCCGCCAGCAGCCCCCGCTTGAGCCTGTTGGTCTTGCATTTAGGGACTCCAACCCTCAGCCTATTCAGGGTCCTCCAAGTGATACAGGGGAGGTTGAGTTCCTCAGCTATATCCTCCTTTAATGTTATTCCTTGTCCAGTGAGCTCCTTCCTCCATCTTCTAACTTGGCTTTGCTCTTGTGTACCCTCAAGAATTTTTGTTCTAAAAGGTAGTTGTGAACAGTGGATATAAATATGTGGGGTCAGAAATATTTATTATTGATTAGCATCCTGCCACAGAAATGTCTGCAGACTTAGACAGCGCTGCCTCTTTCGAATCAGTTCTGACGAGCTTTCAAACAAGGACAACATAAGAACATAAGAACACCCTTGCTGGAACAGGCCACAGCCCATCCAGTTCCAGCATTGTGTCTCACACAGTGGCTCACCATTTGCTTCAGGGTATTATTCCCATGCAGATGTCTTCACCTGCTTAGGATTCCCTGGAAATGGCATGGAGAGATATCCTGCCTATCTGTCCAACCTTAGGTTGTCCTTAGGTATCCATAATTATAGCCATGGATACCCTTGTCCTCCATGAACTTGTCTAATCCTTTCTTAAAGCTGTCAAGACTGACAGCTGTCACCACTTCTTCTGGCAGGGAGTTCCATAGACCAGTAACCTCTGGGTGAAAAAGGACTTTCTCTTATTTGTTTGAGAGAACTAGTACCAAAAAGTTTCATCGAGTGTCCCCTAGTTCTAGTGTTATGCGATAGGGAAAACAGTTTTTCCTTATTTACTTTGTCCACACTGTGCATGATTTTATAAACTTCAATCAGGTCACCTCTTAGACACCGTCGTTCAAGACGTCATCGACAACCTTTACCTTTCTCCCCGTACTGGGAATACTGAACACATTTGTTATTACTTATAGCCTATTTGGCTTCAACCAGTGTTGCCCAACCTCTGTTGTTTGACCTCTAGCTTGGTTGACCTGGTTTCTGTGCCACTAGTTGGCCACCTATATCCAGGACTCTGACAAACTTCCAAGACGGTGGTCTGGCAGGTTAGCTAGTAAGAGATAGAACCAGAATGTCCATAACTTCTTTCTCAACCTGTACATCAGTGTTTCCCAACCTTTGGTTTCTGGACTTCAATTCCCAGAAGCCTAAGTCAATTCCCCAAAGTATTGATCAGTACTCTGGAAATTGAAGCCCCCTAGTGGAGCCTGGGCCTCACCTTGGGAACCACTGGCTCCAACCATGCTAGGGCAGTGATGGCGAACCTTAGCACTCTAGGTGTTCTTGGACTTCAATTCCCAGAAGTCCAAGTCTCTGTGAATCCACACAAATGGATTTACTGCATGTACACACAGTAAACTCATTCGTATGGATTCACAGAGACTTGGGCTTCTGGGAATTGAAGTCCAAGAACACCTGGAGTGCCAGCAAACCCATTTGTGTGGGGATTCGCTGAGACTTAGGTGTCTGGGGATTGAATTCCAAGAACAGCTAGAGTGCCAAGGTTCACCATCATAGTGCTAGGGGATTTCCGGGTTTGATTTTTCTGTTTCTGCACATCTTAGGATCCTGAAAGATTCACTCGGAGGGAACGCCAAGACGTTGATGATCGCCTGCCTTGGCCCTTCCTCTTCAGATTTCGATGAGAGCTTGACCACCCTGAACTATGCCAGCCGGGCCCAGAATATCAAGAACTGGGCAGTGGTAAATTCCCGCAAGGAGACGGAGCAGGTGGAGGAACTGCAACTGCGGATCAAGCGGTTGCAGAAAGCTCTGGAGCACCGGCACCGCTCTGAGACGCGCATCATCAACCGGTCTGAAGCCTTCGCCAAGGGGAACCCGAGCGGCGATGCCGCTCGCTTGCAAGCCGAATGCTGCCACTACCGGGCTTGCACTGATGCTGCCTACCGCCTCCTGACGGAGCTGCAGGGAGAGGGCAGCCTGACCCTGGATCAGATCCTACGGGTGAAAGAGTGGCTACACGCCGTGGAGAGCCAGAGGAGCGAGCTGAGCTCAGCCTCGGGTTTGGATAGCGGCATCGAGAGCACTTCGACGGATGATCCAACCCATCGAGGGCCAGGTTCCAAGTTGACCAAGCCACAGGTACTGTGAAGAGGAGAGCTTTTGGAGGGGCTGGTTCTTGCTGGTACTGAGAGCAGGACCCCAGGGTGCTGGCCGGAAAATGTCTGTTGGGGGTAAGAAGGCTTTATCTGGCAACGGGGGCTGCAGTGGCTTAGTGGTTAAGATGCTGAGCTTGGTGACCAGTTCAAGACTTGAGTACTGTGCAACAGAGTGAGATCGCATTGTCTCTCCCAATTCCTGCCAACCTAGCAGCTTGGAAGCAAGAAATTGCAAGTAGATAAAAAAGTGCTGCTTCGGCGGGAAAGGTAACAGTGTTCCATGTGCTCCAGCTTCCGGAAAGGGTCACCCTAAGTCAAGATTGACTTGACGGCAAGTAGTTGTTATTATCAAATATGCATAGAATTTCTCTCTACTACTGCTTAATTTAATGCAGGGGTTCCCATCCTAAGGCCTGCAGGCCAGATCCAGCCCGTGGTGCCATTTCATGTGCCCCCCCCCCAATCCCTCCAAGGGCATTTGAGAAACAAAATTGCTGCCCCTTTGATGCTATGGGCCAAAATGGCCACCCGTATCGTGCAGGCAGGGCAAAATGTCAGTCCGGCCCTCGAACCTGACTGAAAGAATTGGGAACCCCTGATTTAATGTATCTGCTCAAATGACAAAGAAAGCAAAAGTTTTGACATATTCAAGCAGAGTAACAGTGACTCGGTGTCTGCTGGAAATAGCCGTAATCCCCTGTTTGAGCTTCTTTGAAGCCTAACAGTGGTGCCGGAAAGGCTCGCTCTGCAGAAGCAGAGAGACTGAACAGCTTGGACACATCCCAGCCGTTGCTGTCGTTGGGCACAGAAGGCCAAGCTATCTTTATTATTCAACAGCCCTTGTCCTCTGTGTCCAAATAGAAGCGGTCTGTCTTTTATTGGCTGGTCTTTCATTAAAGAGCTCATTTAGCCTGCAGTAATTTCTCTAGACGCAGGAGTTTAGTCACTGTAATTGCACAGTTCAAACTTTTTCACGAGTATGGATGCCATGTGTCCACTGTGTCCTGGCTTGGTCCCAGGGAACAGAAACACACAACCAATGAGAAGGCTTCTGATCTTTGGTCTGGGATGGTTTAGGGCCGCGATGGCGAACCTTGTCACTCCAGATGTTCTTGGACTATCTGGGTGCGTTTTACTTCCGCTTCTGGGAGCGACGAGGGCAGCGCGGGCTGGATGAATCATCAAAAACCCATCCAACGTGGATTCACAGGGGGCTTGGGCTTCTGGGAATTGAAGTCCCGAGAACAGAAAAACACATTTTTAAAAATTATATCATTTCTTTATTTGCTTTTATACAACTATGTCCAACAAGGCAACAGTATCCTTGAGGTGTCCAACGAAGGGCTTTGAAACATCTGTTGTGTTTAGTTGAAGACCACAAGTTTCAGTTGTTCCGTTCTTTTCAGCAGGAGGAAGGAGACCGCACCAAAGGACCCGGGTCTACACAAGAAGCACAGGTGGCAAAACTGGAGAGACAAGTGAAGCGTTTGGAAGAAGAGAACCAGGATTTCCTGGCTGCGCTTGAGGATGCGATGGAGCAGTACAAATGCCAGGTATTCACCCAGGCATATTTTCTTGTCATGCTATCTTCAAATCAAGGAATCATCTATCTTGGTACCCAAACCGTCCTGTTTTCCCATATGTCAGGGCATCATGCTCCCAACCTGAGGGAGTGCAACAAGGAGGAGGGCCTTCTCAGTTGACCCAACAATCTGGAATGTCCTCTCCTATTTTATATGTCAGGCCCCTACTCTTCGAGCTTTTGATAAACTAGAGAGGGACAAGCTGTACAGAGAAACATTGGGGGCATATAATAAACAAATACAGGTTGGGCCTCCTTTATCCAAGGAGGACACATTCTGAGCCCTTCATCTGGCCCATGCTGCCCTTGTCATGCATTTTACTTCTGCTTCCGGGAGCTATGAGGGCAGTGTGGGCCAGATGAATTGGCATCAGAGGCTGGATCCGGCCCATGGACTGTAGTTTGGAGTAGAGAAAATGGCAGCCTAAAATCTATCTCATCCTGTTGCGCAACATATCAGATGCAAAACAGATTGCAAGGTGTGTTTTACTTCTGCTGCTGGTGGGAGGAACCACATGACCAGCCCGTGGCCCAAAAAGATTGGGCACCCCTGGTATATGTGAAATATTTCTGGATTTTTATTGAACATTTTTAGACCCACAAATAGCTAAATCGCTAAAACTATAGATAATGAACTTGCAGATATGGGAAGGACCTGTAAATTACATTTTGCTCCTCTTTTAGCAAGACGTGCATGATGTATGGTTTTGGGTTCTGCCTTTTATTGTAATATTTTCAAATGGTCCATTAGGCTAGCTTATTTGTTTTGTGTTTTAATATTTTAGGGTGGTTTTAATCATGGATGTTTCTAAATATGAGAAATAAATAATCTTTAACACCCTTCCACATCTTGGGGTTCTGCTCTAGCTTATCCCACTCGTCCCACATGAAAATAGGGCCAGGTGATCCCTGAGGCAGGAAAGAACCTTTCTAACTGTAATTAGAGGCAAACAATGCAAAACAACTTCCTTTGGGTCAGGCTATTCAATCCTACCTCTCTGGTCACTGCATGCTGCAGTCACTAAAATACTCAACACTGTTTGCCTCCTTTTTCAGAGTGCCAAGCTGCAGGAGCAAGAAAGCATCATCTGTGAATTGTACAATTCCTTGTCGAGGTCTCCTGCAGATACATCCGGACTGCTGCAGAGTATCTTTCTGGTGCAGCACGGCCAGAGGCCTCACACAGCCCCTGTGTACAGAGGCCGGCTCAGCCCTCGGCTCAGGCTTGGTCAGAGCAGCTTTGGCAAGGTTGGTGGGCCAGCTTAGATTATTCTGTACTGACAAGGGGCAGAAATCCTGGAGGTAGGAAGTCCTGTCTGTGTACCCAACCTATGGGACTCCAGGAGGTCTTGGAAGGGTATAGAGCTATCCAGTGGCCGTGGAAGTGGAGATGTGAAGTCTGGGAGCCAGTGGGAAGTTTCCAGCAACCCCTTGCCTCTAGTCCCATGATGGTGAACTTTGGCACTCCAGATGTTCTTGGACTTCAATTCCCAGAAGCCTCCGTGAATCCATACGAATGGGTTTACTGTGATTCATCAGGCCTACACCTCCCTCGTCGCTCGCGGAAGCGGAAGTAAAACGTGCCCATATGGCTAAGGCTCTTCTGGGTTAACTCTTCCTCCATATGGGCGTGTTTTACTTCCACGTCCGGGAGCGAAAAGGGCAGCGTGGGGTGGATGAATCGTAGTAAACCCATTCGTGTGGATTCACAGGGGCTTGGGCTTCTGGGAATTGAAGTCCAAGAACATCTGGAGTGCCAAGGTTTGCCATCATGGCTCTAGTCAGTTGGTGACAATCTCTGCTTGTGGGATGCAGGCAGAACTTTGGCAAGAAGACCAAGGAGAACCACTTGAGCATACTGTACCTGTGGTCTTGAGAACAGTTTAAAAGGTTTTTTTTTTTAAGTATGCACAGTTAAAGTGATGGTCTTCCCAGTAGGGTCGAGAACTGCTTGGCTTGGAAGATGATGTAGGGCAGGGGTTCTCAACCTTTTTCGAGCCATGGGCCAGACCATGCCCCCTCAGACAGCTGAGCGGCCCGTACACGTGGACACCACAGCCGTGGGTGCATTTACGACAGCGTTTTCAGCTGTTTTCGCCACTTCTGCTGCCTCCAGCAGCAGGAGTGAGGGCGGCAGGCCACATGAAATGGTACAGTGGGCCAGAGGTTGTGAAGCCCTGATGGTAGGGGTTGTTTTTTTTTGAGGGGGGGGGATTGTTGACTGTTCCACTTCAGAGAACTGCATCTTTCAAGTCTTAAGTCTGGCTTCAGTTCCATGGTGGCCTTTCTTGATTAGGGTTTCCTTCTCCTCCCAACAGCTCTGCGGGGGCCCTGCTCATCGTGTGAAGGACCTCATGGAGGATGGTCAAGATATGACTCAAGACATAGTGGGCGGGTTGGAGGATAATGGAGTGACACAAACCATGGATCTTCATCGGCCGTCAGAGGAGACATTGGTGGGAGAAGAAGAGATAGCTCAGCCACCACGATCTCTTTACCAACGCAGGTAAGCAAAGAAACTGAGAGGCATTTAAATCCAGGAGTTAGTTTTTAAGGTCCCATGACCATTTTTGTTGTTTTGGTTACTCTCTGATATACTCGCACAGACTAACACGGCTACCACTTTGAAAATCTCAACTGTGAAGGGTATCATACAGTACTGTACTAGCACAGCTGCCCAGGCTCCACCCCGGGAATGGGTGGTTGCCGTGTCAATCTTGGCCGACGCCGAATTTACCGAGGGGGCTCTGCGGTGAAGCGGTGGAGGTTGGTCTGGTGGCAGCGTCGGGAGGGGCTCGCATCTTTGTCCAGTGAGAGGGATTGCGGTGCTGGGTGGTAGGTCTGGCGGGTCACAGCACCAGGAGGGGCGTGGTGGCTGCCTCTGGTGGCCTTGCATCCCGGGTCAATGCTGGGGACTGCGGCACTGGGTCGGAGGCCGGGCTGGCGGCAGCGTCGGGAGTCTTCCAGTGGCCACCTCCTGCAGCCTTGCATCCGGTTGTGATGCGTGCGCACTTGCACACGCATGCTCACCAGCAGTAGAGTTGGGCGCCAGGGTGTGATGTCAGCACACTGGCACCACCATCACTTTCCTTGCTGATGGGGCCTACACGCCACCCATGGCTTCCGGACCCGCTTCTTTGACCTCTAGGCTGGTGAAGGTAGGTCCAGTGAAAATTTGGAGGGGTGGGTCCCGGGGGGTGGTGTGCATCCCAGACCCACAAACGTACGGCTCTGCTTTAGAGATACAGTATAGATATATATTTCTATGGTGCATTACCAAATTGGGCCACTGGAGACTGCTGTCTGCTATGCAAAATATAGGGTTCTCTGCTATCTGCAGTTTCAGGTATTCATGGTAGGTTTTAGAACATAACCCCCACCGATATCATGGGCGACTTACATTATAGGTGATTAAATGGAAGCAGATTTGTGTCTTTGCATTGTTGAGAAGGGTGAGGAACCTAATGTAGTGATATGAGAATGGGACGAGCTACCACCATGTTTCCATTTGTTCAGACTTATAGAGCCAATGGCTCCATTGTGACCTCCTCACACCTTGTGGAATCTTGTTTGAGGGTCCAAGTGTCTTTTTATATGTTTGTTCTCATCTAACCGGTGCCCAACTTTTCTTCTGTCTGATTGGTGTCTGAACCATTTTTTTAAAAAACCAAATACTTTGTGCCCTCCTAGAAATGGCATCTACAGCCAGAGTGAAGAGGAGTTTTCAAGCAAAAGGGAAAGAAAACAGAGACTGTGTGACGTAGCACTAGTCCAAAAGGAGCCGACAGAAGAATCCAGGGGTAGGACATGGCCTCTTTCTTTCTTTCTTGCCCAAGAGTTGTGTCCGCAAACATTTTCAGAGAACCTTAGATCCATCTTGAAATCCTGAGAAGGGAAATAAAAACTCAAAACAATTATGCCTATTAACAGCTATGTCTTGGTTATTCCAGGCTTCTAGGAAATTAACAGCCCAGGTAAATCATGCCACTTCGAATGCCCAGAAAAGTTCACATGCAATAATAAAATTCAGGGGGGAAATTGCATCCCAGCTGCAATTAAACTGTACATGGCAAAAACAGTTGCCCAACTTCTCTATGGCATACAACTAGGCACGTGCTCAAACCTGTGAAATTATACAATCAAATTTCCTTAGAGCTCTGTTTGGCACCCCCAAATGCACTTCCAACGCGGTTTTGAGGCTGGAAGCAGATGGGCCAAGTATTAAGTATCAGAATCTTAATCTCAGGATTGAATACCATGTTTGACCCATCAGGTCTGGTGCCCCTTGCTGCTGTCAGACATCTACCAATCGTGTTGGCACCGTACCTGTGTACAAGAACTTCATAATCTCGGTTTTTCTCCTGAATATCTGGGCCAATTAACTCTGGTGAAGGCGAAATCACTAGTAAAAGAAAGTATAAGGGACATTGATCGCCAAAATGATATTGCCAACGTTTCAGGATTCTATCGTCAACTTTTAGACAGCCGTAAACCCACCATCGCAGGGTATCTTTATAATCTCTCTTTAAGCAAATACAGATGGGCTTATTCTCGAGCTCCTTTTGAGGCCCACCTTATCCGCAGAGACATTGTCCCTGTGGATCCAGGGAGTTGGAAACCCTGGCCCACGTCCTATTATGATGCCCTTTTTATGAAGTCCCAAGAGACACTTTAATTGCCCCATAATGATAGATTTTATGTTTATTTTCTCCTAAAGGACAAAGATTTTACACTCATGCACCAGGTTGCCAAATATTTTTATCAAGCCATTCAATTGCGTAAAAAATTTATCTAGAGGATATGCTGTGCTGCTTTATTGCTTTTTTCTATTGTTAACAAAGTGTGAAACCTTTTTCTATTGTAAAGGCTGGCCAAGGACCATAATAACAATAAAGTAAAGCTGTGTCTTGGGTGTATCTAGAATCACCAGTAATTTACAGTTTAGATTAAATTCAGGGTTGTTGTTTTTTTGTCCTAAACTCTGATATAATCCTAGAAACATCTTCTTTGCTGCTGAGTCTCTGATGTCTTTTACTTTTGTGTGAGTGATGAAGGAAAAGGGAAGAGAAGAAGGGAAAGAGAGAGAAAGATAGCACTAGATTGTGGAATAAGAGACTTAATATGTTAATTCCCCTTTTTTTTCCTTTTGAGAGCTTGCAAGGAAACTTCTTGGTTTTACTTTTGGGGTTTCAGGGGCCTGCTCAGGACAAGAGGCGACCAGTCTCAGAGAAGGGCTTTCAGGGAAGGGTTCGGAGTGGCGGCTGCTTCAAGCTCACCAGAAGATCCGAGAGTTGGCCATTAACATCCGCATGAAGGAGGACTTGATTGGGGAACTTGTCAAAACAGGTACTGCATAGCCTAACCTTTTAATGAGGACATGGATGTTCCCAGGGTGGTGTGTGTGTGCGTGCGTGCATGCATGCATGCATGTGCGCGCGCACGCACCTCAGTCAGTACATTGGCTGATCAGTGCTGTGGGGAATTGCCTTAAGCTTCTGGGAATTGAAGTCCAAAAACCAAAGGTTGGGAAGCACTGGTCTACAGGTAAGCAATTTGAAACCCGAGGGCTGCATGATGAAGTGAGCATCTGTCCCAGCTCCTGCCAACCTAGCAGTTCGAAAGCAAGACATTGCAAGTAGATAAATAGGGACCACTTTGGTGGGAAGGTAAACAGTGTTCTGTGCGCTCTGGTGTCTAGTCATGCCTGCCACATGACCACGGAAACGTCTGCAGAAACAGACAGCGCTGGCCCTTTAGCTATAAACAGAGATGAGCACTGAACCCTAGAGTCGGATACTACTGGCTTTCAAGCAAGGGCGACCTTTACCTTGCTTGGACACTCACCGCCATGAAATGAGCCTTAGGAGGGGATTCCAGCACTTATGAACAGGAAACAAATCCTGAACAAATCTAGGTAAACAGTATTTAGGAAACTCAGAAGTTTGCAAATCCCTGCTTTGGAGAAATCTTTGATTATTTCCCTCCCAATAATGCCAAATTAGGAACAAATTAGAATTTTAAAACCTGATAGTCGTGAACCGCCGTGCAGATGTTTTGCTAATAAGGCTTCCAGATTATATCCATCCCTTCTCCTCTTCCAAACAGCCCCTCTGCTTCTCTCTGTCCCACCTTCCTCTCTTTCCATTTCAACATGAAAAATTTTCTTTTAAGTTTCTTTTAAAAATTTAAACATTTCTCCCACTTAGAAAAGGACGCCTTTAGTTGACTTTGCAATTTCCTTTTTTGATCTCTGTGGATTATTAGTTATGAATTTTGGGACATTTAATGCAGATGTTGGTGTCCTTCAGGCAGGCAGGCCCAGAGCATGAACAGGCAGTACTGCCGGAAGATCCGGGATTTGGAGCAAGAGGCCGAAGTGGTGCGAGTGGAGCTAAGCGACAGCCAGAAGCAACTGCAGGAGTTAGAAGACAAGGAGACCCGGGACCCTGCGGAGAAGAGGAAATTGCAGGAATATCGTAGCAAAGTGGCTGCAGCTCAGAGCAAGGCAAAGGTAGGTGTAGAGCAGGGGTTCTCAACCTACGGCCCAGGGGACGGAGGCGGCCCTTGACACCATTCCATATGGCCCACCCACCACCACCTCCGCCACACCAGGAAGTGCCATGAGTGGCAGGCAGGGCAAAATGGCCATCCAGCCCCTGAAGCTGTCTGAGGGAGCGTGACTCGGCCCCTGGCTTGCAATGGTTGAGAAGCCCGGATGTCGAGCACGAATTTAACAATTTGGATTGTTCTGTTTTTATATTACTGTTTTGTGAGCTGTTGATTTATCGTTGTAAGCCGCCCAGAGTAGAGCTTGCACCAATGGGTGTAGGATATAAAATAAATGGCACTGCAGTGGTGTTCGTGGTTAAAGATGTCGAACTTGATGACTGGAAGGTCAGCAGTTCGAGACCCAAGTGCTGCATGAAAGAGTGAGCTTCCGTCTCTGTCCTAGCTCCTGCCAACCTAGCAGTTTGGAAGCAAGAAGATAAATAGGTACCACTTTGATGGGAAAGGTAACAGCATCCCGTGCACTCCGGCATCCAGGTCCTGCCTGCCACACGCTTATGGAAACGTTTGCAGATGTAGACAGGACTGGCTCTTTGGCTGTAAACTGAGTTGAGCACTGCACCCTAGAGTCAGATACGACTGGCTTTAAAGAAAGGGCAATCTTTACTTATAAGATACTGTAAATTAAATTTATTTAAATAAATAAATAAATAAATAAAATACAGTGGAAGATCTCCTACCCCACTGTAATCCTTCTTTCGGGTCCCCATTTGAAATGCCACCACATCTTGCTAATTTCTGTCATCGCAGCTGATATAATACTGAGGTCTAACAAATATTGTACCTCCCATACTGGCCATACAGTCTTTCAGTCACAAATTCCATTGCAGCTCCTTTTGGTCTGTAGAATGTGGTTTCTGGACCAGAAACTTGTACACATGCCTGCTTGTAGAATACTCTTTATTACTGGAAGAGTGATGGCAAACCTTTTAGAGATGGAGTGCTCAAACTGCAACCCCAAACCCACTTATTTATGACAAAGTGCCAACACAGCAACAGGGGAGGGAGGAAACGCTCCCATTGGGCTGCTGGGGAGAAGGGCAGGGCAAACTCTGTGCCATAGGTTCGCCACCACTGAATGCCCCTCAGAATTTAATGAGATCATGGTTAAAGTTGGTTGTGACAAAGGCCTTTTTTGGTGAATTCATTCCCCAGTTCCTTTGCCTTGACTTTGGTGTGAGAAAGATTAGCTGGCAAAACCAAATTGCCATTGCCCAGGGATTTTGGTTCAAAAATGTAATGCAGTATGTACCCACAATCTTCAAGAAGGCTCTTTCTGGGTACAAAATCTGACCCATTTGCTGGTCTGCCGATGACTACCGGAAACTTGTACCGAGGAGGATCTAGGTTTAGCCAATGACAAAGCCAAGAAAGTGACTTTATTTGTGCAGTCTAAAGTTTGATCTGGACAGGAAAGAAAGAAGACATCTTGTTCATTTCAGGTTTTGCAGGAGAAGAAGCGAGCGACGGAAAAGCTGGTCTCCCTCTCGGCTCAGAGCGAGAAGCGCCTGCATGACCTGGAGAGGAATGTGCAGGTCATGCGTCAGCAGCAGGGCCAGCTGCAAAGACGGTTGCGGGAAGAGGTGGAAGAGAAGCGGCGCTTGGAGACAGAGATGCACAAAGGGCAGCAGCGGGTCAAGGTAGAGGCGGACGGACTCCTGGACTCAAGAGGAACCAAGAGCCAAGGGGTGGCTAACATGGCAGCTAAGGAGGGTGACTTCAGGGTTCACGTTCACTTTGCTTGATCAGAGAGATCTGTGGTACCCAACGTGGGGCACACACCCCACAAGGGGGCAATTTGATTTTTAAGGGGAGCAATTCGAGAATAACTTTGCATTTCCCAAACTATGTTCTGTGGAACACTGGTGGACTTCAATTCCCAGAATCCTCAGTCAGTCCATTGGCTGATCATTGCTTTGGGGGATTGACATAGGCTTCTGGGAATTGAAGTCCAAAAGCCAAAGGCTGGGAAACACAGAGTTAGACCAAGTTAATGGCCTTTTAGGCTTCCTCCAAGTTAATAGGAGTTCACTTTTTGAATAATAAGAATTATATTTCGCAAGGGGAGGCATCAGGATTTTTGAAATGCTTTGTTGGGGCATGGCCCCCAAAAAAGGTTGGGAATGACTGGGATGGATAGTTGGGGGTGGGTGGGTGGGTGGATGGTTGGTTGGTTGGATGGATGGTTGGTTGGTTGGTTGGGTGGGTGGGTGGGTGGACGGACGGACAGACGGATGGACGGATGGATGGACAGACAGAGGGAGCTAAGAAAGGAAGAAAGTAGCTAATGGTGGATGGACGGACAGACTTTCCATACTGCCCATCTAGCAAACAGCAACCTTGAGTGGTTTACAACACAGCATACAATAAAATACAAAGTCAGTGAGGGCCAGGTGAGATGTGCAGTAGATTTGTGGAAGAGACTCTTTGACAGGTCCCAAGGACCCAAACTGTTCATGGTTTTATATGTTAGTACCAAGAACTTGAACCTGACATGGAAGCATATAATGAACCAGGGTTGGGATCCAGGATCAGGGAGATGTGATGAAACTTACCCACTCTTGTAGTCAGGCTGGCCACCTCATTTTGGACCTGCCAAAGCTTCTGTATCAGCTTCAAAGGAAACCCCAGGTAGAGGGCATTGCAATGTCCGTCCTTGAGACTACCAGTGCATGAACCATCATTGCCAAGAACCTCCTGTCCAGATAAAAGTGCCACTCAGCAATTTACCAAACCTATTTTGGGAAGATGGTTGTTTTGCACTCTCTTAAAGAACAGAGTTTGAGCCTAAGGATGAGAAGTGAGTTACTGAGAGAGTGGGATTTCTTCTAATTCCTCCAGGAGCTGGAGCTGAAGCATGAGCAGCATCAGAAGATCCTGAGGATCAAGACCGAGGAGATCGCGGCCTTCCAGAGGAAACACCGGAGTGGCAGCAATGACTCCATGATCAGTCTGGAGCAGCAACAGGTAAAGGCTGCAAGATTACCTGCCATCCAGTTTCATGGCATGGGCAACTGTTATCCTGCAAAAGCATTTCCTTAAATATATGGTAGGAAGCTTGTTAAGTTCAGATTTCCTTCTTCCAGAAAGGCAGAATTGGTGGGAATAGGAGGTAGACATTCCTCTTGTTCCTTAGACTAAAATAGTGATGTCTCTATAATAATGTCCCATGTCTTTACTGATTTCTGTATCATTGATTTCTTAAGAGACCACTTGGTCAATCTCTCTGTGTTGGAAGGGTGCCATTGGAAAGATAATAGAGAAAGCTGTAACCTGTTTTGGAAATTTTGGCAAGAGAGAGCTCTCCTCTTGGTGTTTCTTTCTTGAGTGAATAGATGTTGAATCCTCTATGACAGGGCTTCTCACTCTTTTAAAGCCATGGCCGGACCACGTCCCCTCAGACAGCTGAGCGGGCATGACTAGTGGTACCCCCACCATAAACACTGCCACAAAACATGTCTATGGCTGTTGCAAGCATGTCTGCTTCTGCTTGCGGTGGTGGTGGTGGTGGTGATGTGGACCACATGAAATGGTGCCATGGGCCAGGGCCGGCCTGCAGGCCATAGGTTGAGAACCCCTGCTCTACCACATAGAAAAGGATCATGATATTTTCTAGAAACATTTGTTCCTCATCAGTGGTGAAGGTTGTGTAGTTCACCCATAGCACAAGTTGTCTCACTGGAGTGGGATAGAACCGTGATGGCCAACCTTGGCACTCTAGATGTTCTTGAACTTCAATTCCCAGAAGCCCAAGCCCCCATGAATCTGCACAAATGGGTTTACTGTGATTCATCCGGCCTGTGCTGCCCTCATTGCTCCTGGAAGTGGAAGTAAAACGCGCCCTACGGGCATGGACCAAATGTATCGTAATAAACCCATTCATGCGGATCATGGGGGCTTGGGTTTCTGGGAATTGGAACATCTGGATTACCAAGGCTGGCCATCACATGTATAGAATAATTGAATTGGAAGAGACCTTTTAAGCCATCAAGTCTAACCCTCTGCCCAATGCAGGTATCCAAGTCAAAGCTGATCTGACAGATGGCGGTCAAACTTTCTCTTCAATGCCTCCAGCGTTGGATCATGCACCACCTCCCAAAGTTATCATTGGGCTGGCTGACATGAGAGACTTGTTTTCATTGATTGACTTTGGGACAGGGTGGCAAATTCCTGTTGTTGTTTGCTTTCCCATCAGAAAATTGAGGAACAGAAGAAATGGTTGGACCTGGAGATGGATAAAATCCTTGAGCAGCGCCATGCCTTGGCTGAATTGGAAGATGAGCTGACCAAACGAGAAGCCATTGTAGCCAAAAAGGAGGCGCTCCTCCAGGAGAAGAACGGCCTTGAAATTAAGAGACTTCGTTCTAGCCAGGTGACTTGGGGAGAGGAAGCTAGTTGCTTAGCTTCCTGGTTTGTGATGGTGAACCATGGCACTCCAAGTGTTCTTGGACTTCAATTCCCAGAAGCCCCTGATCAGCAGGAGTGCTGACTTGGGCTTCTGGTAACTGAAGTCCAAGAACACCTGGAGTACCAAGGTTCGCCATCACGGATATATACTATACACATAACAGCAGTAAATCCTATTAGATAGAATGCACACATAATGTGCATCTTCAGATGAATTATGGCTTGCTATGAATGATCAGATGTGCTGGTGAATATCACTCAGGTACTTCCACATGGCTTCTACGGCCAGTGGGTGTGGTCAAACAAACCAGGATGCTCCAATCGTGGTTAGTTTAGTGTGATATCCAATCCTACTCTTGCAAAAATGTGCAAGTAATTTATACCTCTGGCAGGCTCCCCTTAGATGCGTAAGCAGACATTTCTAGATGACACATTAATTTTGTATGGTGCATGTTGACTTTATATTCATCCAGCTACATAGATTTCCCATTTCCTTAATAGGTTGCTCTTGGCACAGAGGATAGGGAGAATTTACTCAGAACAAAGTTAAAGTCAGAAGCCTGACTATTCGTATGAAAACCTATATTTCTAAAAAATACACGTCATCCCTCCATATCCACTGGTTCAGTTATCCACACTTACACACACGTGTGTGTGTGTGTGTGTGTGTGTGTGTGTGTGTGTGTGTGTGTGTGTGTGTGTGTGTGTGTGTGTGTGTGTGTGTGTGTGTATAGTCCGTTACCAGAAATGGCCACTAGAGGCCACTGTCTGCAACATAAACTATAGGGTTCACTGTTATCCACAGTTTCAGGTATCCACGTTGTGTCTCAGAATGTATCCCTACAGATACCTGGGGACAGACGGACGGACCTGTACACTAGAACCTGAAATGGGCATTCGTCATCAGATCAGTCATTTTCTTCTCTCTCCTCAGGCCCTGAATGATGATATCATGAGGGTGTCCAGCCGCCTGGAGTATTTGGAGAAAGAACTCTCTCAGAAGAATGGGCAACTCTGCCTCAGCAGCGCGCATGATCAGCAGGAGATCCGCCAGGAGATCAACAACTTGCGGCAAGAGAAAGACCAGCTACTCAAGCAGCGGCTGGAGATAGACAACAAGTTACGACAAGGGACTTTGCTCTCCCCAGAGGTCAGTGGCCAAACTTTTCATCCCTGAACACAGGGCTTCTGGCATACCAGCTAGACCAGGGGTGGCCAACCTTTTTGGGCCGGTCATGTGGTCCAATGGGCTGGTCACATGGTTCCTCCCACCGGAAGTGGAAGTAAAACGCGCCTTGCAATCTGTTTTACAACAGCTATGTTTTGCAAAGGGATGAGGTAGATTTTTAGGCTGCCGTTTTCTCTGCTTAAACCAGGGGTGTCCAAACTACGGCCCATGGGCCGGATGTGGCACCCGACGCCAATTCATCTGGCATCTTTTGGATGCTTTAAAGGTGACAAACTACAAACGCAGGAGATCAAATAGTAGGGACCGGTCTTGGGTTAAGCCATTATAAAACCCCAAGCTATTACAAGTGAGTTTTCCAACACAAGTCTATCGGGTTGCATGAAAAAGAAACCAGCCTAGATCCAGATCGCTCCAGACCAAATTGGCCCCAAATTCCATGTGCAGCCCCTAAAAAGTGAACAGGGCTGGGAAGCCTTGTAATCAACGACGGTCTCCCGGGTCCTGCTGTTCAAAATCAAGAAATTGCAAGTAGATAAACAGGTACCCCTTTGCTGTGGAAAGGTAACAGCATTGCGTGTACTACAGCATCTAGTCCTGCCTGTTCGAGACCTGAGTGTTGCGTGATGGCGTGAGCTCTCGTCATCCGTCCCAGCTCCTGACAAACTAGCAGTTTGAAAGCAAGAAATTGCAAGTAGATAAATAAGTACTGCTTCGACGGGAAAGGTAACAGCGTTCTGTGCGCTCTGGTGTTGTCATGCCTGCCCCATGACCACAGATATGTCCGCAAGTGAAGGCAGCGATGCGCACCGAACCCTAGAGTTAGATATGACTGGATTTCAAGCAAAGGAGACCTTAACTTTTACCGAATGTCCACAGAGAGTATATTTGTCTTCTTTTTTCTTCCCCTCTGCTCAGGAGGAGCGTATTCTTTTCCAGTTGGATGAGGCCATAGAGGCTTTGGACGCGGCCATTGAGTACAAAAACGAGTCCATCACTTGTCGGCAGCGCGTCCTCCGCTCCTCGGCCAGCCTCTTGTCCCAGTGCGAGATGAACCTCATGGCCAAACTCAGCTACCTCTCTTCCTCAGAGACCCGGGCCTTGCTTTGCAAGTACTTTGACAAGGTAAGCGTGAAATGGTGGCCGGGCACAGTAGGAGGATGGGCCACCAGGTACAACCACGGCGTTGTCAGGATGAGTTTGAGTTGGCTGAAGCCTTGCTACCTCTCCAGTCCCAAAATCAGGGATGAGAATCAGATGTCCTAGCAGGCGTCATCGGATGACAACTCCCATCTGAGGTTGAGTGTAGCAACATTGGAGGGCAATGCATGCTAAGAACTGGTGTGGACGCTTTCTTCAGGCTTCTTCTTCCATCTCAGATCATACTTTGGACTGGCAAAATGAAGCCACCCTTCTTGGCTTTGCTGTTGGCCAAACTTAAGTCCTCAATGGTACATGTTTCTGGCAGTAATGGACAGACCAGAGCGTTGGTCTTCCATTTGGGGACTCTGACCCTCAGCCTATTCAGGGTCCTCCAAGTGACGGAGGAGAGATTGAGTTCCTTAGTACTTTTAAAAAAATAATAATCCCTTTTTAACTTTTAATTTACATGTCAATCTATCACTTATTGCTATTTTCCATCACTCTTTAAACCAAACGTCCAACTCAAACTTAGTCTTTTTTCCATTTTTTTAAACAATGAGTCATCTCAACGCTGTTACCATTACAATAACTATTTCTTATTTTCCTATGTTTCTTTCCAACATCCATTAACAATGCTATTCTAAGACACTTTCCTAATTTTATAGGCAGTATTTGATTAATTTCCAAAGATAACTCTTAAACCGTCACAAAGCAAAGCAATCACTTATATATCTTGCTTAGTGCATTCTTCGGGCAGTGCACAAATTAATGTTTTTGCTCCCAACATGCTGGGTACTCATTTTACTGGCCTCTGAAGGAGGCTGAGTCAACCTTGATCCCTCGTCACAACCTTTTTGGCTGCAGTTTCACCGCTGCACAACCAGGCTATGGAGAGACCATATAGGAAGTCTGGATGCGATTGGGTGGGTTTGTCTCTTCCGACCAGGTGGTGACTCTGCGGGAAGATCAACACCGACAACACGTTGCATTGTCCGAACTGGAAATCCAACTGGAGGAGCAGCTTCAACTGGTCTTCTGGCTGGAGGTGGCCGTGGAGCGCCAGCGCCTCGAGATGGACCGCCAACTCACCCTCCAACAGAAGGAACATGAGCAACACATTCAGCTCCTGCTCCAGCAGTGCCGGGGTAATTTATTATTATTAATTAATTAAATTTCTATACCGCTTTCGAATGTCTCTTGCCAGATTGCTTTGGCGATGGCTATTTCCTTCCAAGGACTGCGGTGGCTTAGTGGTTAAGACACTGAGCTTGACGACTGGAAGGTGGGCAGGTCAGCAGTTTGAAACCCGAGTGCTGCACAACGGAGTGAGCTCCCATCCTCTGTCCCAGTTCCTGCCAACCTAGCAGTTCGAAAGCAAGAAATTGCAAGTAGATAAACAGGTACTGCTTCAGCGGGAAAGGTGGAAGCATTCCATGCACTCTGGTGCCAGTCATGCCTGCCACATGATCACGGAAATGTCTGCCGATGCAGACAATGCTGGCTCTTGGGCTATAAGTCGAGAGGAGCACCGAACCCTAGAGTCAGGCATGACTGGCTTTCGAGCAAGGGAGACCTTGACATACATCCTTCCTTCCTTCCTTCCTACCTACCTACCTACCTAGATCTGAATGTATTCCTTTCCCTGCAGAGCAAATGGAAGGAGGACAGACCAACAACAGGCTTCAATATGAGGGAAGGATCCAGGCTTTGGAAAAGGAATTGGCCCATTGCAAGTGGGCCAACCAAGAGCTGAACCAGAAGTTGAGTCTCAACCAGCTGGATTGCCAAGGGAGAGGTGAGGATCCATTTCAGCTCTGGAAACTCTCACCTTTTCAAAAGCTCTAGCTCGGGGGGGGGGGTCCTCAACCTATGGCCCCGTGGGCCGGATCCAGCCCAGGGGGCCAAATAATTCAGCCCCCTGCCTCGTTCCGCTGCCACTGGAATCGGCTACGGACTCATTTATGGCAGTCATAAACACATTTACGACAGCCGTAAACGAGTCTGCGGCCTTCGTAAACGCATTTACGGCAACCGCAAATAAGTCTGGCCTTTGTAAAAGCGTTTGCAACAGCCATAAATTAGTCCACCTTCTTGGCTTTGTCATTGGCCAAACTTAAGTCCTCATCAGAACATGTTTCCATGTATTAACCAGCAGATCAGCAAATGATCTGGATCTCTCCATTCACACAGCGGGCTGTTGTCCACCAGTAGCCCCCACTTGAGCCTGTTGGTCTTGCATTAAGGAACTCCGAACCTCAGCTGATTTGGGGGCCTCCCAAATGACGTAGGGGAGGTTGAGTCGCTGCCCCAGTTCCTGCCTGCCTAGCAGATCGAAAGCAAGACATTGCAAGTAGATAAACAGGGATCACTTCGGTGGGAAGATCTTGGGGACATGGAAGGAGCTTCATTTGGGCATCCCCTGCGCAGAGTTCCTCCAGCAAAAATCCTTTCTACCCAGAATAATTTCTGACACGAAATCATGATTGCTGAATTAGCATGAGTTTAGTTATCCCGTCTTATGACTCGGTATCGGGTGATTGGGGTGGAAATTAATTGAGTCACTCTTTCGAAAATTTTGTTAGCACCGCTAAGAATCGGTTACAAGTTGATGGCACACAACGTAACATCTGGAAACAGATGGGGCAAGGGATAAACCTGCAGGAACTAGGCTAGATGGAAACCGCCTGTCAAGAGATGTGCCATCAATCCTGCTGGGGAACACAGGATGCGGGTACAGTTGCCCTTGAAATGTCTTAAACTGCTCTTCCCGTGGCCAGGGTTTCTGAGAATTGTAGCCCATGAGAGCTGGAAGGCCAAGTAGAACATCCTCTCGTTGTCTTCTCTGTTTTGTGACATTACAGAAGCAGATGTCCTAGGACCATGATGGCCAACCTTGGCACTCCAGGTGTTCTTGGACTTCAATTCCCAGGAGCCCAGGTCAGCAATCCTGCTGATCAGGGCTTCTGGGAATTGAAGTCCAAGAACAGCTGGAGCGCCAAGGTTGGCCATCACTGTGGGCTTCAAAAACAATTCTTTTATCTCCAGGGCAGGGCTATAAAAACATTTTTATTTAACAGTGTTCAGGGTTATACCCAAACTGCTGTCAGACGTTCTGTTGCCTCTCTGTTAGCACCCCTTCCCAAATTCCCACAGGGTAAGAATTTAACAAATGCAACTGGGGTTTTGATTCCAGGCAAAGAGTGAAATGTCCTTCTCTTCCCAAACAGGTACAGAAAGGATTCCTTCCGCTGCAGGGGAGAGACGTGGTTCGCTTCGGATACACAACGATTTAAGCAGTAATGGCCCATTAGAACCCGGGCGGACGGAGTCTTCCGATAGACGGCCCAGAAATGGACAGGTGAATGCGCCTTTACCACCCACCTGGAGGCGATCTTCATTCTCTAGCACCAACAGCTTGCCACCAGAAGATCTTCACCAGAAAGAGACCGTTTTCCTGCCCAGAACTGGCCAAACCAAGGAAGCATCCCCACCGCAATGCCTAGCCCTGCTTCTGAAACCCCATACAGAACTTTACAGGTTTCCGGGACTGTCGTCTTCTTCTGAAATTATTGATGTCAGGAAAAAACCACTCTAAGTGCTACGGTGGCTCAAAGCTTATGAGCAGTGGCTACTCCGTGTCGGCGGTCATTGACGTAAAGTGTCAGCAACTTATTGAAGTTAACAAGCCTTCTGTAGGAATTTGTTTTTAATTTCTGTTCTCTTAGGATAAAGAGGGAGTTGAAAGGAACCACATGTACCTTTTTGTTGGACAGCAGGAACCTAGGAATTGGAAAGCAAGAAACTGCAAGTTGATAAATTGGCTATAAACAGATGAGCACCGTACCCTAGAGTCAGATATGACTGGCTTTTGAGCAAGGGAGACCCTTTACCTTTACTATTATTTTCAGTTCAGGTTCTTCCTCTATTCAGTTTTGGTCTTCTGGGAGGAGAGGGGAAAGTGTTCAGCCTCTCTACCGATATGAACAATATTGGGAATTGTGTACATATTTTACATAACCTTTATAGTATTATTTTCTAATAAAACACAGCATCGTTTTGTAAGTTAATTTACTGTATTTCATACGCCCTTTGCATTTCAGTGAATGGGGTCATGGCCTAAGAAAGAAAGTAAATATTTTCTACTCTTTCTCCTGGTATTCCACGGGAACCTACTGATGCTAATTTAGATTTTGGTTTCAAATCCCTAACAGAGCACACGATTGCAGTGAAACCATAGGAAAGGGGGGATTTCAAATTGCTTCCGAGTTAACAGATAAAATATCCTGGAAGAAGCACCGACATCCCAAAATGCCATTAAACACAAGCAATGTAACAGAGCAAATTATTTTATTTTACAAAAAGAGCCATTTGAAAGTGGTTATTTTTCATCTCATCCTTGTGATCTCTAATCCTGGCTTACGGAAGCGCTTTCTAAAAGCCACACAGTGGCCCTGTATTGAATCACAGATTTTGTGATGCTGAAGGCATCTTTGCGACTGACACATCCAGACACCTCTTTTCTCAGTTCCAGTACAGAGGGAAATGTCACACGTTTTCCAGCAATTAAACCACCTTTCAGCTCCTTAGCTCAGCGGTGGCAAGGGTTAATAGCTGGGTTTCAATGTTCAAAGGTGTCCAAACCACCTCTACCTTCTGTGTCTATGAGGCACGGCTTGTCTTGCCTCACAGTTTAGGTGAGCAGCTTTTTCCGTGAGTAAGTCATGGTGAGAGAACGCCGTCTGGTAACAGCACCGTGAAACGGAGATAAATCTTCCTTTGCCCCTCCAAACACTTCCGAGTCATTGCCTGTCAAGGACAAACAGATTGAAATTTAACAGGGATTAATTGCAAAATTTTACACAAAGATGAAAAACCCAGAGGCACAGTTACAAGATGGTGGGGATACTTGGCTCAGTAATACCTTCCTTACCATCTGAGGCTGCAACGGTTGGGCCTTTTCACTCTTGAACAACGGCATCTAAGAGGTGACCTGATTGAAGTTTATAAAATCATGCATGGTGTGGACAAAGTAGATAAGGAAAAACTGTTTTCCCTATCGCATAACACTAGAACTAGGGGACACTCAATGAAACTTTTGGGTACTAGTTCTCAAAACAATTAAGAGAAAGTACTTTTTCACCCAGAGGATCCCAGGTCTATGGAACTCCCTGCCAGGAGAAGTGGTGACAGCTTTAAGAAAGGATTAGATAAGTTCATGGAGCACAAGGGTATCAATGGCTATAATTATGGATACCTAAGGACAACCTCCGGGTTGGAGAGATAGGCAGGATATCTCTCAATAAATGCCATTTCCAGGGAATCCTAAGCAGGTGAAGGCATCTGCTTGGGAAGAATACCCTGAAGCCAATGGTGAGCCACTGTGTGAGACAGAATGCTGGACTGGATGGGCTCCTGTGCCCTGCTCCAGCAAGGCTGTTCTTATGTAATAGTACAAGCGAGAAGGATCTTGGAATAGTTGCAGATCACAGGCTAAATATGAACCGACAGGGTGATGTGGCTGCAAAAAAGGCCAACACAGTTGTAGAGAGTAAAGTATCCAAAACCCGTGAGGTACTATTAGTCCCCATCTATTGAGCACTAGACCATATCTGGAGTTCTGTGTCCAATTCTGGGCACCACATTTCAAGAAACATGCAAACAAATTAGAGCAGGTAAAGAGAAGGGCAATAAGGATGATGGATTAGGAGTCTTACACGTCACTTCACCCCATATCTGTGGGTTCATTATTCAGTTTCATTTATCCGTGGGCCTAAAAATATTCAGTAAAAAAACAAAAACCAGAAATACACGTGTACAGTCAACCCCACATAACAACGCGTTCGGATAACATCATTTTCACTTAACAACGCGTCGTTATGCACGCGTTCCCCCGCATAACATTTTTTAGTGTCGTTGTCCGGACAACAATGCTAAAATAACCGGACAATGATGCTAAAAACATCGTTATGCAGGAAACTCCATAGAAACCCGGAACCAAGTAACATCGTTATGCGAGGGTCTACTGTATTTCTATTGTGCATTACCAAAACTGGCCACTAGAGGCTAGTGTTTAAAATGTAAAATAAAAAAAATTAGGTTCATTGTTATTCAAGGTTTCAGATTTCCAAACATATCCCCTGTGGATTCGTGGGGATGGGGCGACCTGTACTTCAATTGTGAAGCATTCTTTACCTGTGGGATGCTTTTTCAGGGATGCCGGGTGACCTTGATAGAGGAGCGGAGATTCCGTCAATGCCCGAAGACCACTAGCCGAGAGGCTACTTTTCCCCAAAGAGCTGGGTGGAGTCAAACCTGGCAGAAGAAAGCATTAGGTTCAAGGCAGGCGTCTGTCTTTTAGTTGTTACCCCATGAAATAGCATGCATATTAACGGTACTGCACAGATAATTCATAGCAAGGAGCAAGCTGAACAGTCCAGACAATCAAAGAGGAAATATACAAAGGGAAAGAAAAGGGAAAGCCCTATTATTCTCCCTGCTCCCCATTTGTATGCTGACTGCAGTGGTTAAGACATTAAGCTTGTCAACTGGAAGGTCAGCAGTTCGAGACGCAAGTGCTGCATGACCAAGTGAGCCTCCCGTCTCTATTCCAGCTCCTGCAAACCTAACAGTTCGAAAGCAAGAAATTGCAAGTGGATAAATAGGTATCGCTTTGGCAGGAAAGGTAACAGCACTCCATGTACCCCGGTGTCTCGTCATGTCTGCCATATGGCCACGGAAACGTCTGCAGATGCAAACAACACTGGCCCTTTGGCAAGAATCAGAGATGAGCACTGAACCCTAGAGTCAGATACAACTGGCGACCTTTGCCTTTCCTAGATCCTCTCACCAGATTCTCTGCATGCCAACCTCAAAGTACCTGAGAAGCTGAAGACCTCCTCTCCCTCCGGGATCGTTCCGTTTGAAGACTCGGCGGCCCCTTTCAGCAGTTCGTTCGTATAGCCTCCAGGACTCTCCGTCTTTTGGCAGGACCTTTTCATCTCCTGCAGGGCCGTTTGCTCTGGAGATGTGCTCTCAAACGCTCTCTTCCTGAGGTTCAGGCTTGCCGTCTCTCTGCCGTTCTCTTCCCCGGCGGGCTCTGCGTCGCTGCAGGGAGATTGGTCTTGGAGCCGACAGATGCCTTCAAGCTCAAACTCCCCCGGAAGGAGCGCTTTACTGCTACCGAAGGGCTCGGGGACTCTGGTTCCGTTGGCCTCACAGGGTTTCGTCTCCCCCGTAGCCCCGGCCGGTCTCTCGCTCCTGACGCCTCCCACTCCGGGCCTCTTCCTTCGGGGCCAGTCTTTGATGGCTTCCGGAGTCACCTTTCCTTTATGCTTCGGAGAAGGTGTCCAAGGAATACCCACGCCCTGGGAAGGGGACGTTGTACACAAAGTGCAGCGGGTCGGAGTGTAGGACTGACATATATACGTCTGCCCAGCATTGCCAAACTTCCTAGGGGTGCTGTGGGCAGAGTGGAGACAGGAGGGTGAGGCAGAGGCCGGTTCTGCCGGTTTTTCCGGGTGCCTCCCACACCAGGTTACAGAAAGCTCCCCTTTTTGATTTTCCTCCATTTTTGATTTCCCGGGCTCTGTGCAGGACGGCCCTTCCGGCGCTGACCCGGAAGCAATCCTTTTAATCCGGAGCTTTGGCAAGCCGGATGCCTGCATTTCCAGCTCAACCTCATAGGTGGTGGTCAAGGCAGCTCCAGAATGCAGTGTCCGTGACACCAGAGGCGTGCCAGATCCTGCGGCCACCTTCTCGGCATGTCCCAACCGTGCTGCGGCCTCCCGCTGCCTCCTGTCCGGGGTGCAGCGTAACGCGTAGCTGCTGGAGCTAGACTTTGGAGTGGCCCGACTGGCTCGAGGAGGGCTCCGGAAAAGCGGACCCGCTAAGCCTGCAACCTTTTCCGTTGGCGAAACTGCATCCCGTGAAGCCTCCTGGCCTGGAATTACCTGAGGGCTCCTGGTGATGGCCTTGCCAAACAGAGAAGCCGTATCGAGCGGCTGACACAACACAATGGCATCTAAGAGAATGCCGTGGCTTCTCCTGGAAGATGCGGGAGCCTTTCCTCCTTCGGAATCCCACCTTTCATCTGGGGTCAGCGCTGGAGTCGTTCGTTCCACTCTCTCCGCTGTGGAGTTGCTTTCCATAGATTTACAGAAGGGACTGGTTTTAGCAGAAAGACTGGTGCTGCCCCTGCCCTGACTTTCTTCATTATGCCCAGAAAAGTCTAAATCCTCTCCAATCACGCTGGAAGAGGACTGGGGAGGTTTTACCGGTGAAGTGTTTATGACCTTTTGTAATCTCGAAGGGGGCTCTCTGGGTACGGAAGACTTCCTCGCCAACCCTTTTGAACTGGTAGGGGAGAGCGGCGAGGCGGCCACAGTGCTTAAAACCTGGTCATAAAATGAAGAACTAAGCAGTGGAATAGAATCAACTGTTGGGGAAAAGTTGGTCTTTTTTGGGCACGAAGACTGTTTAGAAAGCACAGTGGGGAATCCAGTGGGTGTTGCTACGTCAGATACAGAGTCCAAATCCCCTGGGAAATGTTGCTCTGGTCCCATCATCACCCTCTCTGTCGCCGTAATACGTTTCTGAGCAGAGGTTGGAGAGGCAAACTTCCAGGCAACCCTCAAGGAGCGCCTGGGAGACCAAAGTTCAGGGCTGGGTTTCCCGCCAGCCTTTCGTAGCAACGGAGGTGGCGTCACGGGAAGGAGAATAGCAGAATCGGAAACACTGGAAGGTGAAGCAAAGACATCATCTGCCGCCCCGTGACTTTCTGACTTCTCAAAAGTTTGCCACGGCGACATTTTGCAGGGGGAAGAAAACTCTTCTCTGGGCAGAAATTCCTCCTCCTCGTTTTCTACAAACTCCGGCAACGACTTGCTCTTCTGTCCTCTGGGAGAGAAGAGCGCGGCCAAACTTTTAGCTGCCGTATTCTTTTGGACCGGGCTTTTCGGAAGTAATCTTTCGTACTGGGCCCTTTGCAGAAACCGAGGAGATCTTCTCAGGGTGATGTTGGCAGGATTAACGGTCCTCTGGGAAGTCTGGAAAGGACTTTTTCTTGGTGTCTAAGGAAGGAGGATGAAAATATATCAGTACTTTGGAGTAAGAGCAGAAGAACAGAGCAAATTACCTCGCAACAGCTTGAAGCGCTTTCTAGTTACCCAGCTATCAAAATCAAGGCATCACATAATTTAAAACCATGCACAAGAAGCAAGAGTTGGAATGACAGGTAGACAAGTAGGTATGAACATACAAGGATGGCGTCTTTACCGCATAAACAGCAGGCTGATCAGAGGGTGTTTTTTGGCTTGTCCTGGTGGAATCCGTCCCCTCAGAACTAAACTCGTCAAGAACTGCTCCAAAGAGAAGACTTTTCGGGGACTGGAAGGCTTTTTTTACAGGAGGCGACGCCAAGCCTATTTAAGGAATATAAAATGGACACAGACATGCATCAAACTCTGAAAGTTCTCTCAGACGCCTAAGGACCCTACTTAATTTGTAAACTCACGCGATCCTTGATGTCTGTCTCCCCTGCTACTAGCCCTCTACTAAGCTTCCTAGACCTGACACTAGATTATTGGTTCAAAGGAAGCTGTTTGAAAGAAAGACCAACTGTATGTTAAAGCGTGTGCTGCCCAACCTACTTGGTAATTGAAAAGAAACCTGTTAAACAATAGGTTAAATCAGGGATTCTCAACCTGTGGCCCACAGGATGCGCCATTTCATGTGTCCCCCCTGCCTCCACCACACCAGGAAGTGCCATGTGGTGGAGGAAGGGCAAAATGGCCGTCCAGCCCCCGAAGCTGTCTGAGGGAGCGTGACCTGGCCCCCAGCTTTAAAAGGTTGAGAACTCCTGTGTTAAATTAATGTGAACAAAGATAGTGTCTTTACCACATACTGTAAGCAGCTTTTTGCTTTAACATGAAATTAACATGAACTTCTCAGCATAAATAGACCCTAGGTCCCAAACTATTTTCTTTAGTCTAGATGACATTTCTGAAGAGAGTAACCAAGCAGGTATGGATTACTATTTATGTTCTCTCTGCCAAGCCCCCCCCCCAAAAAAAAATAATAATAATAATATTTGAGCCTTCAAAGGCAACAATACTTTCTTGCTTCCGTACCTATTAAATTTTCCTGGTCACCTGGTGGTTTTCTTTGTACAGAATACCCTCGCTCCATACTCCTCTTACAAGACTCTGCATTGTAGAAAGAACTAGGATGTGTTCTGTCCAGTAACAGCTGCTGGATCCGTGGACTTCTTCTTAAACCACCTTTCAGAAAGCCAGAAGAAGGTGGAAAGATGGAGGTTAGACTACTCATACCCACTTGGGGACCATCACCCTTCCCTGTGGACTTCGCTCCCCAAGGCCATTAGTCCCCAAGTTTTTCAGGTTAGTTAACTGCTGCCTGACGGATGTTGAGTCACTGGCATTTGGTCTACATTATTACCGTAGCAGGATAACCTGGCCAGACCATGTAGCTTACAAGTGTGAATAGCTATATCCCCATTTACTATAGTATTGAAAGAGTTCTAATTGCAATTTAAGCGTTTTCCACCTCCCAAATATTGGAATCACTGAATCAGAGTCTGCAAGTTACTTACAGGTTATGCTTTTCTCAGGAGATTCTTCTACGATGCCAACGTCAGTGCCAGGATCAGAACACCTGCAGAATAAAAGAGCCTTTTTTTAGCTTAGCATAAAGGTATCCCAGAATCTTTGGATGGAAACTGAAAGCCAAAGGTTTTTTTGCTACCCAAGTGACCTGGGTGCTTTCACTCACCGGCCTTTGATCTGTTTGTGCAACTGCCTTCTGGAGATCTGTTTGTGCAATGGGGTCTCTGCCACACTCTTGGTCAGTAACTTGTGACCACCTGGAAGAGACAAAACAGCAAGTTTTAGGAGCATCTGATCCTTTGGAGTCCAAGCTCAGCAAAAAAAAAAAAAGCCATCTTTCGCAGGTATTAAGTTTGCATGGAAAAGTGTGTTCAAACTCCCATGTTATTACAGTCACAACCAACTTTTAGCAAATTCTTATGTGTCACTTTTTTGATGTATTTTCTTTCCTGTTCTCATTCCAGATCAAGGGAAAGGGACTGGGTATGACCTCAGCTTCCCTCACTTAAGCTGTTCATCCAACCTCTCTTAGGCTATTATAAGAGCGATATGGTGTCATAGTCATTGGCTTTCTCCCACTATGGCCATTTCTGCCCTTCCTTCCAAACATACGACTGAAGACATGTTCTTCCCTTATCCTTCCTGTGATTTGTAGACAAAGACCCCATCCAGAAATCTGACCAAGCTCATATCCGGATCCTGCCCTTTTGCTTCCAAGATCCATCCTATGTAGTCACTTCTAACCCTAACCTCTTAGGAGGAATAGGCTACATCACAATACATGTATCCCTTTATTATCAGGGATTCTGATATCCCTGAGTCGGGTTCGCTTGAGTGGGTGGCATAAAAATTAAAAAATTAAATTTAAATTAAATTATATCCACCTTTCCATCCTCTGCCCTTCTCTTCTAGAGACTAAGGCTGCAGTATTGATATGTGAAATCATCAAATCTTTTAGAGACTGAGTGCCCAAACAGTGGTGGTGGACTCTGTGCTTGGGGGGGGGGGGGGGGAGCGCTCCCATTGGGGCTAACTCTGTGCTGGGGGGACGGTGCACATGCCCACAGAGAGGGCTCTGAGTGCTCCCTCCGGCACATGTGCCATAGGTTCGCCACTACTGCATTTTGGCAGTTTCACATCTGGCCTAGACACCAAAAGAAGTTCACTGTGTTACTGGCCAGTCCATCAAGTCATATAATCTATTCTCGAAAGGTTCTCTAACTAGAATTATAACATAAGATGAATGCCAAGCAGCCTGGGTTATTTAAGTACACAATCACTTCTCACCTCTACTGCCCTCATTAGCCTGACTGCGTTTACGTTTTAGACCTTCAAGAGCCGACACTGACTGGCTTCGAGAAATCATTGCGAGGGATCTTTTGCCTGGAGAAAGCATTTTCTCATTGAAGAGGTTCCTTCGCACTTTCGTCGCTTCAGAAAGGATGAGAAAAACAAAAGAGAATATGAGTTATTGCTGTCCACCTAAGGAACTAATGGGTGTGTGTGTTAAGATAACACCTAGTCCAGTGATGGCAAACATTGGCACTCCAGCTGTTCTTGATTTAATTCCCAGAAGCCCAAGTCTCTGTGAATCCACACAAATGGGTTTACTGCACATACATGCAGTAAACCCATTCGTGTGGATTCACAGACTTGGACTTCTGGGAACTGAAGTTCAAGAACAACTGGAGTGCCAAAGTTTGCCATCACAGACCTAGCCAAACAAATTACAATCTAGATAGCTCCTCTCATATATTTTTTTAAGGATGTTGATTTCCTGAAGAAGCAACAGGTAGGAAAAGACAAACCCTTTGGATACTTCAAAGTCTACAATTCTGTGATTCGACTCTGCAATTTATGCTCCCACCACAGGTACAAAAGACGATCTAGCCAACAGCTGAAATAATGCTATCAAAATAGTCCACTTCTGGTCAAAAAAATAAATTTAATCATTTTAATTTGTTTGAATTGTATTTACTTTATGTATGCTTGCAATTTTAAACTGTGCAATACTGTGACATGATAAATGCAGATTTGAAAGAGAGAAAAACCCGAAAGTAGGCCTACCTTGGACTGCTGCCTTCTTTTCCGCTGGCTCTGATTTCATATCAAGGCATGAGTGAGAACTTCCCTGAATAATTAAAATCACTGTTACTAGTACAGCCTAACTTACATATGCCTCGAGTCATGTAAAATTCAACTTACGTAATGACTTTTTGCTAAAATGGTGTCCTGATTTACGTAAATGTCCCGATTTACGTAACACGATTTCCTATGGGTTTGCTTTGATTTATGTAAATATTCATTTTCCTATGGGTTTGATTCGATTTACGTAAAAACTTCATTTTTCCTATGGATTTGCTTCAATTTACGTAAAAACCCGATTTTTACGTAAAAGACTATAGAACAGACTTTTTACATAAGTTGAGTTTTACTGTATTTCAAAGTTGCTTAACGGATCTAAAACTGGGAAACTCACTCTGGGAAACTCACTCTGGTAAGTGGAATTTTTTGGACAGACAGGATAATCTTTGTGTAAGAGAGTTAATAGACATAAATAAGACATCTGCAATGGCAACAGAGAAACCTATTTCAATCTACCTGGACACTCATTCCAAGACCTGAAAGTTGCAATTCTGGAACATAGAAATTACACAACTAGAATCCAGAGAGAGACAGCAGAAATCAAATACAGTAGAACCCCGTTTCACGGAGCTGTTAGTTATACAGATTTTTATGTAAAGCGCTATTGGCGATACCCCACATAACGAAAAAATGTTTTCGTTATACAGGGTATAATGAGGAATGTTATACAGGGTTTACCTCGTATAACAAAAAATTATTTTCGTTATGCGGGGTACTGTATCGCCAATAGCGCAAAAATGCTTTGTTATATGATTTTTGTTATAAGAAGTGTTCATTACACGGGGTACCATTGTACATCCATCTGTTGGACACCCATTACAAAGGTTTAAATATTAGCCAGGGGTTTCTGGGACATTATAAAATTTGATACACAGATTGTTATATACTGCTATATATTTTGTAGATTATATTTTGTTATACCACCTTCACAAACTTTCCTGTAAAATTCTGTTTCCCAACATGTCACAAAGAACAAATGATGTGCTCACACAGTAACACAGAGGTTAAGCTCATTAGCAAATGTTCAATGGCAGGTGTTTGTTTTGTATCTCCCCACTAATTAAAATTGTGTGCTTTCGTGCCAGAGATTACTCAGGATTGAAAGGACTTTTGCAGAGGACATTTAGAGCTAATCCGAATAACAACCATCTGCTACTGCCAGCTGTAAGGAGCTGTATTGATTTGCATGCTTATCTGTCATTCTGATTAATCACTCTATGCCTCTGTATCTGGTGTATGCCTTGAAGTCTCACTCCTATGTCTGATGAAGTGGACTTGATCTACGAAAGCTCACGTTAAAAATATAGCAGTTAGTCTTTAAAGTGCTGCAGTGTTTTTGGTTTTCTGATAAGCCTGGTAACTGGAACACACTAATATGGAGAGGAATTCTGCATTCCACTAAAAATCAAATAAAGAAGATTTTCATTCAGTGCAAACCTATGCAACATCATAATCGCCGAGGATTTCCTGTGTGAAACAGAGGGTCAAAGGGACAAACTGATTTTATAGCTCCTTGGACAACAAGACAGGATGGATTGCTATGGGGATTGCTTTTCAGGGAGAAATGCTCCACAGGAAGGAATGAAACATCTGCTTGGCTGAATAGCTTGGTAAAATGGAAAATCTAGTTGCAGAGAGAGGTTGGGAATTTTTATTCATAATCTCTCCACATTCAATGCCTTGTAGAAAAGCCAGCTTGTGTGACATTGGGCAAGTGGCACAAGAGCATTTCCAGAAAAAGATAATGGTAAACCACTTCTGAATACTCTATACCCGTGATGGTGAACCTTGACACTTCAGGTATTCTTGGACTTTAATTCCCAGAAGCCCAGGTTCCTGTGAATCCACAGAGACTTGGGTTTCTGGAAATTGAAGTCCAAGAACACCTGGAGTGCCAAGGTTCGCTATTACTACCTAGGGAATCATGGGAACTGCCATTAAGATGACTTAAGGGCCAGGGATTCCCCACATCTTCATCAAGTTCAGCATCTCTAGGCCAATGATGTCAAACCTTGGTACTCCAGGTGTTTTTTTTGCTATTTTTTGCTATGTGATTAGTAATTATTTACTCACCTTCCTACTACAGTTCTTGGGTACTTGTGGGACTTCAATTTGGCGTAGCTTCTGTGGTGCTTCTCTCATGCTTCTGTGTTTAGCTAGCGTGTTCCTTCTAGAAAAATAAGCAAGTCATGTCTGATTCTAGGGTACGGTGCTCATCTGTTTACATCAAAAGAGCTAGTGCTGTCTGTGTCTGCAGACATTTCTGTGGTCATGTGGCAGACATGACTAGACTCTGAAGGACAAGGAACAGTTTACCTTCCCACTGAAGTGGCCCCTATTTATCTACTTGCAATGTCCTGCTTTCGAACTGCTAGGTTGGCAGGAGCTGGGACAGAGACGGGAGTTCACTCTATCATGCGGCACTCGGGTTCTGACCTTGTGGTCATCAAGCTCAGCATCTTAACCACTAAGCCGTTGTATCCCTAAGAAGCATAAGCTAAACATCTCAGCTGTCCATTTAAGCAAGTCACTCTTGCGGACAACCATTATGAGCAGGACTGACTAGTGTTTAATCATATATTTAGCTGACCATTCACAGGCATGCCATTATGTTTCTCCAATACCAACTGTAAGAAGATGATGGTGTTGGATAGGTTGCATTCTGTACACTAAGTAGATGGTAATGGCAACCTCATGTTGCTGGCTAATCTTTCTCACACTGGGTCAGGCGAAAGGAACTGCAGAATGAACTCACCTAAAGGTGGCTGCATTTTGGCAGTTTCATGTTCTGGCCTAGACATGAAAGAAGAGGTTCACTGTGTTATTGGCCAGTCCATGAGGTCCTACAATCTATTCTAGAACTGTCCCCCACTAGATAATGAAACGTACAAAGAAAAGTCAGTAAGAAAACCCCTAAACCACGGTTTGAGGTTACTGCCATTAGCTATTCACCTCTTATTGGGATTGCCATTCTTTAATTGTTTTGTTGTACATCTCCACAAAATCCAATCAGAGAAACGATAATAGAGGAAATCTTTATCATCAATGAAGAAATGCACCATGATATACTAGTCCACCCTTTACCATTTTTTGTGAATTAACAGAATGGGTAAAGCTCACGCTGGTCTAGTTGTAACCCAGTGCTATATCACTTCCTTCTCTCTGAAAGAGTGTTACCTTTTTTCGGCAGATCGGGAGCGCAACTCTTCCAGCTCATCTGCCTCTGAGGCGAAGGAGGCTGGTCTGGAAACGGGACCCGAAGCAAAGGAAGCGGGAAGGGAAGGGGTCTGGCCCTCTTGGCTGATGGAGTCATCGCTGAAGAGGTCGGCTGGAAGGACGGAGGCCAATTTTGGGGGGATCTGTGTCCCCAAACTATAGTACAAATCTCCAAGCATCTTTGGCAGAGATTCCACATACCTACAGGAACAAGCCTTGCATTAAATTTTATTTATTTATTTATTTATATTCATATTTATATAGCCGCCCAACTCACAAAGACTCTCTTTGCTATTACCAAGAGTTCTGACTCTAACTGCATATGAATGTTATGTACCTCAGCTTAAAGTAAAGGTGTCCCTTGCTCGAAAGCTACTCATCTCTCTTTACAGCCAACGAGCCTGTGCTGTCTGTCTGCAGACACTTCCATGACAATGTGGCAGACATGACTAGATGCCAGTGTGCACTGAATGCTGTTACCTTCCCTGACAAAGCGGTATCTATTTATCTGCTTGCAATTTCTTGTTTTCAACTGCTAGGTTGGCAGGAGCTAGGACAGACGATGGGAGCTCACCCCATCATATAGCACTCGGGTCTCAAACTGCTGACCTGCCAGTCATCAAGCGCAGCATCTTAACCCCAAAGCCACCATGTCCCTAGACTTGCATTAGAGGTGCTATTACTGAGAATGCTAACTTTGACTACACTGATGTGCTGTGTACCTTATCTTAGAACACAACTAACGTTATTCTCAACATATGTCATCTCAATGTACCCGTTTCAGATAGATTAGAACGGTGGTGGCAATTATGGAAAGCTTATTTGTGTGCCACCAAAACGGCACAGAGTTCATGTTTACTCATCACATACTGTTTCTGTCCAGCCTAGCCTTAACTATCTGGTTTACATTAATTCCATATCCTCAAGGCTGCGGCAGTCCATTGCAGTCCCGGTGTTAAATCTTGCATGAGTCATTTCATATATGCCACAGGAGATGGCTCTGTGATCACAGTGTTTGGGTCACTTCATGGCAAGCTGGGATCCACCTTCAACAATGGTTCAGGAAAACAATGCTTCAGGGGGAAAGTTGCATCTCAGATACAAGTTGCAGCCGCCGATAGCTAATCAATGTATTTTTAATTGGATTTTTCAAGAATAGAATCTGTAGTATGACTTGTTTCTTTAGAATCTGGAGCCTTTTTGAACATTCTGATAACTGCTATTATCTGAGCTTATCTGTCAATAAGCCCCACTTTTGAGTTGCATTGTTATTTTTTACTGAAAGCGCCACATGAATTTTGGAAGGAAGGAAGGAAGGAATTGAGCCCAGCCAGAAAGCACAACTAGATATTCAATCAAGCAATCCAAAATTCATGTGGCGCTTTCAGTAAAAAATAACAATGCAACTCAAAAGTGGGGCTTATTGACAGATAAGCTCAGATAATAGCAGTTATCAGAATGTTCTAAAAGGCTCCAGATTCTAAAGAAACAAGTCATACTACAGATTCTATTCTTGAAAAATCCAATTAAAAATACATTGATTAGCTATCGGCGGCTGCAACTTGTATCTGAGATGCAACTTTCCCCCTGAAGCATTGTTTTCCTGAACCATTGTTGAAGGTGGATCCCAGCTTGCCATGAAGTGACCCAAACACTGTGATCACAGAGCCATCTCCTGTGGCATATATGAAATGACTCATGCAAGATTTAACACCGGGACTGCAATGGACTGCCGCAGCCTTGAGGATATGGACAAGGTGTGCCTTCACAGCCAGTCCATCTGGCATGGCCTCTTCCACCTCCATGATCATTGGGAATCAGAAGTGGTTCTTCCTCCACTCATTTTGCCATTGGGCCCAATATGATGCTTTCCAGTGGCATTTTCTCAATTGAGGGGGCCATCATCCTTATATCAACCCCAACAGCTAGAACAGGGATTCTCAACCTGCGGCCTGTGGGCCACATGCAGACCACAATCACCATCTCATGTGGCACCCCACTGCCTCCACCACACCCGGAAGTGCCACGTGGTGGAGAAAGGGCAAAATGGCCATCTGGACCCCAAAGCTGTCTGAGGGAGCATGACCCGGCCCCCTGCTTTAAAAGGTTGAGGAGCTCCTGAGCTAAAATAATAACAGAATCAATGTACTGAACTGTATTTTTCAGCTTTATAAAAATGAGCAGAAACTAGGTCAAGTGGGAACAGAGGGTACATTTAATCGAAAGTATCTGATGCTGTTGAAAATAAAATGATATACCTTGCGGGGGAGATTTGCTCACTCTCCCCCCCCCTTAAAATACACTGGGAAATGGAGTGCGTCTTGTACTGTATATAGTGGCCTCGAGTGGGCTATTTTGGTAATAGCGGGGTGTGTCTTATACTCCAGTGCATCTTATATGCCAGCAAATATGATACATTAGTAAAAATAACTACAGTACTTGGAAGCAATTGAAAACACTTACGTGTCTACTACTTCTTCTAAAAACCTTGATAGGTATCCTGGGTCTTTGGCCAAACACAAAATCCGCAACAGCTCTGTCACCTGCAAGACAATGAGGTAGACAGAATGGTTCAAAAATGTCAGAAATGCCAAGGCTACAGATCAGCCATCCCCAATCTGGTGCCTGCCAGATGTATTGGATAGCCTCCTCCATGCTGTCTCGTCCAACACATCTGGAAACCATCAGATTGAGGGAGATTGGGGGTGGTTGTTTTCTGGATTAGAACTTTGCTTTTTGTCTTCCATTTGGAGACCAGATTTAACGACCTACCTCTTCCACAAGTTCTTCCATTCCATTGGCGTTGGTTTGTAAAAAAGGGCACTGAACGCACATTTCCAACCGTAAATATACCTGCAGCTGGCATCTATTGAGAGAAGACATGAGGGAGAAACAGAAGTTATCCTTCATTGTTAAAATTATATCCTTTACTCAAAGCAGCTGCACAGAAATAACTCAATGTGAAGAGAAACTTTGAAGCTTCCCCCCTTAGGAACCTCCTCTGCTATTGCCATCTTTTTGAGCAGTGTTTCAAAACCTTTGGTTTTTGGACTTCAGTTCCCAGAAGCCCAAGTCAATTCCCCGAAGCATTGATCAGTCAATGTACTGATCTTGACAGCTTCAAGAAGGGATTAGACAAGTTCTTGGAGGACAAGGGTATCAATGGCTATAATTATGGATACCAAAGGACAACGTCCGGGTTGGAGAAATAGGCAGGATATCTCTCAATGCCATTTCCAGGGAATCCTAAGCAGGTGAAGGCATCTGCTTGGAAATAATACCCTGAAGCCAATGGTGAGCCACTGTGTGAGACAGAATGCTGGACTGGATGGGTTCCTGTGGCCTGTTCCAGCAAGGCTGTTCTTATGTTCTGACTTAAGCTTTTGGGAACTGAAGTGCCCCTATGGGGTGTGTGCCGCATGTTGGGAACCACTGCTTTACAGTAAAGTGAAAAGCCACATGAGAATTTAATTTATGACCACTGAAAATAATAATATACAGGATCCATTACTGGGCAGGCAATACGGCTTGCATACAGTTCAGATTTTATTACTGTTGAACAGAACTGTTTGAACAATTATGTTCAGTGGTTTTGTTCAACTGAGCTAAACAAAGACAATACTCTTCAAGTTGAAAATATTTTTTTAAAAATCAAAGTTGTTTTCTAGGACTTCTCCAGCATACTCTTCAATTGTAAAAAAAAATACGACTAAGGAAAGAAAAAACAGTGTTGCCTCCTACTCTTTGATTTTGACTTCTTTGTCAGTGTCACTGCCAAGTTGTTGACGAAGGGCTTGGTTGGTCCGTAAGAGACTGTTTCGGATTATTTCCACTGTGGACTCCTGGAGACATAAGATCAGAGAGGATTTCACAGGCTAGGATCTGGCTCAGGAAAAATTGCTAATTACAGTGAGGCAATACAGTACTGTAATAATAATTTTATGTCAGAAATTATTCTGGGTTGAAAGTTTTTTTGCTAGAGAAACTCTGCTCAGGGGACGCCTAAGTGAGGCTCCTTTCATGTGCCCAAGATCTTCTCTCACCTATTTATCTACTTGCAATTTCTTGCTTTCGATCTGCTAGGTTGGCAGGAATTGGGAGAAGAGATGGAGGATCAATCCATCATGCAGTTCCCAGGTCTTGAACTGCTGACTTGCTGGCCTTCCAGCTAACGAGGCAAGCTTCTTAACCACTGAGGTACTGCACCCCCAGTTAGGCAAAGGTCACACTTGCTTGAAAGTCAGTCATACCAGACTCTATGGTTCAGTGCTCAGCTCTGTATATAGCCAAAAGCACTGTCTGCATTTGCAGATGTTTCTGTGGTCATGTGGCAGGCATGCCTCAACACCAGAGTGCAGGGAACACTGTTTACCTTCCCACCGAAGTGGTATCTATTTATCTCATGAGTTCCCAACCTTTTAAAGCTGGTGGCCGGGTCACGCTACCCCAGACAGCTTCAGGGGCCAGGCGGCCATTTTGCCCTTCTTCCACCACATGGCACTTCTAGGTGTGGTGGAAGCAGTAGTGGGTCACATGAAATGGCGCCGCAGGCTGCATTTACTTGCAATTTCTTGCTTTAGAACTGCTAGGTTGGCACTAGCTAGGAAAGAGACGGGAGCTTACTCTGTTGTGCACATTCGGGTCTCAAACTGCTGACCTGCCAACCTTCCAGTCGTCAAGTTCAATATCTTAACCACTAAGCCACCCCAGTCCCCTCAATACACAGTTACATAAGGACAAAGCTAGATGTTTGGTAGATTCTTACAGGCAAAATGTTAAAGAACAAAAGGACGGACATTAAATATATTTCTTTCTCTCTGGGACACACACAGAGGCAGATATTAGATCATAAAAACAGACTGGTTTCCATGGAGTAAACAGACATAACCTCATGGAGTAAACAGACATGTTCTCTCATGAAAGGGGAGATACATTATTGCTGCTATTAGCAGAAACCCATTAAGTTCTGATTGTGCTACATGCCGATTCTGTTTGACACATTAACTTTGTATCAGAGAAACAGGCAGCTTTTGGAAACAAACGAATAGCAGCAGTTGGTATCAGGCTTTTGAAAAGAGAACAACAGTCTGGTTTTGCCTGCAACTGAGCTCTAGAATTACACAGTTTGTCAGAGGATGTGCACCTTTTGGGGGATGTTTATGAAGCACCCCTTCTGGGAACTGTGCTGTCGAGTGCTGTCAGGATTACAGCCAAAACAGAGCAATGAGGAGGAGGGAGGCATATTCAAGAGGGAAGAGGCAGTGAAGTAAACTTTGTAAGATCGAGACACATAACAAACTTCAGACTGTATGTTCAAAAGCCACAGAACACCAAGAAGGGGATGGAAAACAGGTGTAGTGTATCTGCAGGTAGATACCTAATTCACTGAGCTATCCAGCCAGCTCTGTCTTACCTGATTTGATTTCTGAAACATATAAACAGCTGACATCGTATCTTGGGCAAACATTAACAGGTTTTCTCCAGTGGTCAAAGCCCTCTGGTAGTGCTCCGTCACATAAGAAAGCATCTCTTCCTCCGTTCTGAAACCTATAAAGATATTAAGTGTAAAAAAAACCAGGAATTTGGCCTTCAACGCTTTATGTGATGCTGCTCAAAACAGTATTTGATTACATTGTAATATACAAGAAATTTTTGTTGCCTCCACTTCTCAGAAGCTAAGCAACATTTTGCATGAAAGATAACTTGGCTCAATCTTTGGACTTGGGTGATCACTTGGGATTACTTAGGTAAAGGTCACCCTTATTTGAAAGCCAGTCGTATCTAACTCTAGGGTTCGGTGCTCATCTCTGTCCATAGCCAGAGAGCCAGTGCTGTCCGTGTTTGCAGACATTTCCGTGGACCTGTGGCAGACATGACTAGACACCAGAGTGCAAGGAATGCTGTTACCTTTCCCACCAAAGTGGTCCCTATTTATCTACTTGCAATTTCTTGCTTTCGAACTGCTAGGTTGGCAGGAGCTGGGACAGAGATGGGAGCTCACTCCATCATGCAGCACTCAGGTCTCAAACTGCTGACCTGCCAACCTTCCAGTCGTCAAGTTTATCGTCTTGACCACTAAGCCACCACTGTCCCGGTTTGGGATCACTCAGAATTCATCAGTTCTATGTCTTCACCTCCAGTGGTGATAGCAGCAAATAATCTGCTTCCTTATTTAAACCAGTATGTTCCATTTCTCAAATAAACAATTCCCATTCTCCTCTTGTTTGGATATCCTTTCTAAGTACTGTATTACTTTCCCTACAAAGACCGTTTTTCTCCTTTATGTCTGATAGTGACCGCATTTTGCACGTACATATTTTGCTTTTGATTTTCCTCCTTTCTTCGACTGTGCCATCCAGTCTTCTGGGAAGTGATCTTTGGGAAACCTTTCCGCTGGTTACAAGCTCTCCCTCCGGCTGTAACTTTTGAGCCTTTACATTCAGCCTTGCAGCGTTCAGCATTTGTAGAGAACGAGGCATGGTCTTCATTTTCTGCCTGACAGGGGTTCGGGGGACTCCGTCTGCATAAATCAGAAACACCAGCAAGATGAGGGATAAGCCAGTCACAGAAACACAATGGGTTGTCACAAATCATGCCTAATGAAAGCAGAGGTATTAATCAAAAAGCAGAGAGCTTTACTTTAGATCAGCGTTTCCTAACCTTTGGTTTTTGGACTTCAATTACCAGAAGCCTAAGTCAATTCCCCAAAGCACTGATCAGCCAATGGACTGACTGATGCTTCTGGGCATTGAAGTCCAAGAACCAAAGGTTGGGAAACACTGCTCTGAGAATCCACACAAATGGCTTTACTGCACGTCCAATTTGTGTGGATTCAGAGCAGGGTTTCCCTACCTTCGGTTCTTGGACTTCAATTTCCAGAAGCCTAAGTCAATTCCCCAAAGCACTGATCAGCCAATGGACTGGCGTAGGCTTCTGGGAATTGAAGTCCCTATGTGGGGAGTAGGCCCCATGGGGGAACCACTGCTTTAGATGCTTGTCATGCAACTCAGAACATCAGAAAGACAATCCTAGTGTCTACATACGTCTCTTTCTGTGTGTTTGGTGATGGGATCCAGAAGTGTGATCAGAAGATTTCTTTTGGTAGAATTCTGATAGACGATGTGTCAGATTTGTTTCCAGTTCTGGGCTCTCTTTCTTCCGAGCAGAACCTGCCTGTAACAACCTGTACAGAGAAATATTTTCATCAGAGTGATGATGACTGGCCAAAATTAGAAGTGCAGCACCGGATGGATAAAGAACAAGAACTGCTTAAGTCCATTACACAAATAAAGCTGAAATACCTTTGGTATGTCATGAGGAACGCCATGAAGGCGAACCTTGGCACTCCAGATGTTCTTGAACTTCAATTCCCAGATGCCCAAGCACCCTGTGAATCCACACGAATGGATTTACTGCGATTAATCTGGCCCGCGCTGCCCTCATCACTTCCGGAAGCGGAAGTAAAATGCGCGCGTACTGTTAAGACTCTTCCAAGTTAACCCTTCCTCCGTACGGACGTGTTTTACTTCTGCTTCCAGGAGCAACGGGGGCAGCGTGGGCCGGATGAATTGCAGTAAACCCATTTGTATGGATTCACAGGGTGCTTGGGCCTCTGGGAATTGAAGTCCAAGAACATCTGGAGTGCCAAGGTTCACCATCACGGAAGTATAGAATACTCCAACTTGTTATGCAAGGGAAGACCCTTGGGAAGAGGCCCTGGACAGTTCTTTAGACCAGGGGTTCCCAATCTTTTCATGCCGTGGGCCGGACCACACTCCCGGACAGCTGAGCAGGCTGGACCATGCCAGCCCAGGAAGCAGGCACATTTACAGCTGATGTAAACACATTTATGATAGCCATAAATGCACCCGTTTCCATGTTTATGACAGCTGAGGGCACATTTCTGAATGACATAAATGCGTACACGTCCATTTCCGAGTGCAGTGGGCTACATGAAATGGGTGCCGTGGCCCAGGTCCAGCTCGCAAGCCATTGGTTGGGAACCCTTGCTTTAGACTTTGTGGCTAAAGAACCTGAGAGACTGGTGTGGAATGTCCACAAAAGAACCGTTCCGAGGAGTTAAGAACAGACTTTCACCATGATGACAGCCGATATACGGAACAGATATGGCACTTGGAGATGACCAAAATTAACAAAAGAAGCCACTCTTTTTTGCTGTAAGGAAGAGCTTGTGTCATTTTGCAAGTCTGGCTATGGGCCTAAACATCTCCTTCTGTGCTGTTTTGTTTGTACAAGTCACCCAAACCCATTGAGGCTTTCTGGCCTCAAAACCTGAAGAGCTAATGCAAATATAAAGGCTCATTTACATTCATTCCAGAATGTGAAACTGTAAAGATTGTACATTTATACCTAATTTCAAATTTGGCCTGTAGTTCTGCTTCTGCAGCAAAGGCGAAGCCTCTTTTTCACACCACATTTCCAACCCGTTGCTATGCTTTTAGTAATCCGCACATTCATGGCAAAGCAACAGGGGAACACAACAAAGATTCTTCCCTAAGCTCAATTCTAATAATCAACCAGATGATGCTGGAGAAATAGCAAACATGTGTCTTTTCTTCCCAAAATCTATTGGGTCCCAAAGTATTACTGCCACAGTTTTCCCACTTCTGTTTTCATTTGTGGGCTCCACTCCACCCACTATCTCCATTCATGATATTATAACCTTGAACCTGGATAGACTGCAGGGATTAAAATAATATTTTAGGGCACACAGGGTCAACAAGCCAGGGAACATTCTGTATCCTAAAGCCACTCTTCCCAAACATAGAGCATGGCTTTGATAGTCAAGCAAAAGCATATTACCCAAAGGATTCCATCAACTGGAAACTTGCTCCACAAAGGTTTGATGACAAGTACCAGCTTTCAATCACTGTAGGGCTCCAGTGAGAGGTGTGAGTCAGCTCCTGAGAAGCCCATTCAGGAAATAAAGCATCTGCTAGATACATACAAACAAAGCAAAACAACATTAAGAGAAATTGGAATAAGAATCCTTAATTACCCAATAGCCATAGATGTTCCTGCAGTTAATGAAGCATGCAGGTTCGCTGTGATGCAAATCCTACTGAATTCAAAAGATGTTTTCCTGGCAACTGTGCAGTGTTACACATACTAATGATATGACTGAGGCACAGGAAATGTTCAGAAGCATCGACAATATTAGATGCCTTTTGCCTCATATTAAACTATTTTAATTCTGAAAAGACAGGTGATCAATGCTTTTAAAGCCTTATTCCAGTGGCTGTATGAACTCCTTGAACGCTTGATGCGAGTTTCTTAATAAAAAGATCAGGAATGATAGAAAGGCCTTTGGGAGCACAAGCTTTCTCCTTGCTGCCAGTCTTATTCATAACTGGCAGCTGCAGGGGATTGCACACCATTTTAGGCCCGTGGTGGCGAACCTAGGCACTCCAGGTGTTCTTGAACTTCAATTACCAGAAGCCCAAGTCTCTGTGAATCCACTCAGTATGTGCAGTAAACCCATTTGTGTGGAATCACATAGTGCTCTATAATACTTTTCAACATAACAGGATTCCTCAGCACACAAGATATAGCAAAGGAATTGCTACCAGAACAAGTTTGAAAATTTATTAGTCACATTTGTATTGCCGCCCACTCGGCAAGTGACTCTGGGCAGCATACAACAATTACATCATGAACTACATAAATCCCACTAAAGAACTATAAAAAACTTAAAACCCCAATTAAAAATACAATAAAAAATTAGTGTGACAACTAAAAAGAGCGAGGGAGTGATATTATCATATCAGCCAGCAGGTGGGGGTCACCGCATCCCCAGTGCCCCACACCTGCTTTGCCAGCCTCAATTTTAGAGACACAAGCAAATTAACATACGTGGACTATCCAGACAACTGCCATCTGAACCATCGGAAACTTGATTAAGCACATGGTTCGCCATTTCTGCGAGGCTGGAGTCACTGTCTTTGGAAATTCTCTCTTTCACAGCTGTCTGAAGGAAAGATCTTTCCACTTCAGCATCTGATTCAGCATACAGAAGAGAAAGTACTGCAGATGTTTCTGAGATGGGGGAGAAAATCCCAGTACAGGGAGAAAGACTCCCAGATGCAGTTACTTCAGCAACCTGTGGACAAAAAAAGGCAAAGGGGGGGGGGGGGTTGTATAGTTAAATACGCCAACCTTCCTTCAGTAAAGGGACATTTGCTTCGGGAGATTAAACAGTTTAAAGATACTACAGTACAATCTCTAGTGCATGTTCACTCAGAAACCACATCAGTTCAGCTTTAATTCTGCATATGTACTTAAGGCTGTTTTCTGAAGTCTCTCAACAGCTACACAATTTAACATCAGCTGTAGCAATAATATGAGAACACTATCCCAGACTCCCAGCTCTCCCCACAAAAATGCAAGTTTAAGGCTCATCACCAACTGCTCCCTATCACATTTCACAATGATTTCATGTCACTTCTGAGCCCAGCAATTAAGCAGCAAGATGGATTAGCATAGAAATCACTGCCATGCAGATGTCTGTGGACTCATAACCAGTTCTGATGTTGATGAATTCCAACAATGTCTGGAGAGCCACTGATTCTTCACTGCAAGGTCACGTTGAAATACTTGATCTAGAGCTATGCCAGATTCTAAACGAAAGAAGACTTGAGCTTATATAGGACTTCTCCTTGTGAACCGCCCAGAGAGTGCACTGAGCACTATGGGGTGGTATATAAGTGCGATTGCTTTGCTTCTCCTGAAAAATGTGCCTTTGCAGTACTGAAGATATGATAGGGATGTTTTAGAAACAACACATACAGGCAGCTCTCCATAACCCAACAATATCTATTTAGAGCAAAACAGACACTTACCATGTGCAATTTCTGAGCCAAGATGCATTTGAGAAACTGCTGGAACAAAGATATGCCTTGGACAGATTGTCCTGTTTCTTTGGCCTGCACCACCCAGTTCTCTGTGCGAAAATGCCCAGAGTATGCTGCATTCCAGTCTGTCATGGTGCATTTAAGAAAAATATTCACTGGGCTTTGGAAGCGGTGCTGGCCCATGATTAGCGGCTCCAATGTCACAGCATAGCTCCTTGTCTCTTCTACCCCTGTGCAAAAATTAATGTTGTGGTTGAAGAAGAAGCTTTTGAAATTAAGCAATTAAACTAGACAAGAATCACAGGTTAAATAGCCAGACAGAGGTAGAAGTAGTTAACAGAATTAAGACTTTCCTTTCCCACAAGCACTGAACATACAGGGCAGAATTCCTTATACTGGATATAATTGTAATGGCCAGAGTTGGCTGAAAATGGATTTGACCTGGTTCTACTGGCACTGGAAAGGCCGAGGCCTACACTGGGCCTCTGCAAAAGGAAAAAAAAAATCCCTTTTGAAATTTGGCCTGAGAATCTTATCTATACTGTCTGCAGGTGGTTGAGCTCATAACAACTCCAAGGCCTTACCCCAGGGGTTCCCAACCTTTTCAAGCTGGGGGCCAGGTCACACTCTCTCAGTCAGATTCGAGGGTCGGATGACCATTTTGCCCTGCCTGCAGGATGGGGGCGGTTATTTTGTCCCAACAGCTTTTTTGTTTCTTGAATGCCCTTGGAGGGGAGGAGGCCCAGATGAAATGGCACCATGGGCCGGCTCCAGCTCATGGGCATTAGGTTGGGAACCCTTGCCTTAGCCATTGTTCTCATAACAAGATGGGAGGCGATCTTGGAGACTGAGAAAAAGGGGTGAGATGGACCATCCGAGGGAAGAGGGCACAATCTCCATACTAGGCTCCCAACTGTTTCTGTGCCCAATTAATTGACTGCCCAGCCTGATAGATTATGGGGTGGGGGGAGAAAATATAATGCGGAGAAAATGCTGTGCTTGAGCTCTCTGTCTAACCAGGCTTCTTAGATACATTTATTTTATTTTATTTTGTACCTAAGAATCTAAAGCTGTTCCAATTTGCTAATTGCAAAAGCTTGCCTATTTTTGACTGAAACTTTCGGTAACCATTTTTTAACCTTCTACATAAAATCTAGGTATGACTGCAGAGTGTTTTGTTTTCCTTTTGCTACCACCGGACAATTAGGTTCAGCCCTTATCTGTCCAGACCGGCTTCAAAGAAAGTGAGGTCGGTTCGAATTTAATCCTGGATGCTTAGCTTTGGCATAGTCCAGGTAGGTTCAACCTTGCTCATCTTCTAAGGCAGGGGTTTTCAACCTTTTCAAGTTAGGGGGCCAGGTCATGCTCCCTCAAACAGTTAGCAGGCTGGACTGATGGTCCAGCTGCTATCACTGGAATTGGCCGCGGACTCATTTACAGCTGTTGTAAACACATTGTTGTAAAGTAAGTCTGCAGCTGTTGTAAACGTGTTTACGCTGGCCGTAAATAAGTCCGTGGCTGATTCCAGTGCCGGCAGCTGGAGCAAGGGTGGGGTTGAATTATTTGGTGACATGGTCCGTATCTGGCCCATGGGCCATAGGTTGAGAACCCCTGTTCTAAAGAATGGTCAGGGGAGAATTTGAACCTTACAATAATTGTATATCATTTTGCATTACCCTCTGTCTTGAAGAACAGCGCTCCTTCCAGAAAAGGAAAAGAAGCTTGTAGAGCAGAAGGCAAGGAGAACAGACACCGCAAAGTTGACTCAAAGGGCACAATGGTACTCCATGGTCCGATAGGTAGCTGGGAAGGCCCGGATGCATCTGGAAAAGCAGCATCCATGCCTACTCTTTGGTGATACAAACTTTGAGATAAGGTGGCAAACGGCAAAATAGTGCCCCCGAAGAGGCGTATCAATTCAACCAACATCCAGTAGCCAATGTGATCTGGGGATTCAAGAAGCTGAAATAAGAGAACAAAATATCTCAGAGTCAGCGATAGGGCTGAAATAAGGTTCAGAGTTAAGTGTTCTGGTCCCTGTGGCATGAGAGAAACACTGTAATAGAAGCATATCAGAGAATAAACAAAACAAAACACGCCGTAGCACTTTGAAGATTAACTGTTATATTTCGATATACACGTTGTCATCTTTTCTGCTCCAGGGGAAAAAATACTTTCTCAGATACGAGTTGCAGTCAACACTTTGTCTGTAATTATAAAAAACATCTTATATTAATCATGGTGACCACTGCCAGACAGTGTATAGCGCGTAATCGGAAGGATGAAATTGTTCCAAAAATTGAAGGTTGGTATAAAGAAATGTGGATGATGGCCTTAAATGACAAATTAACTTGGGAAATGAATCTGAAGAAGGGAATAATAAAGGAGAACAATTTTTTTAAAATATGGAAGTCTTTTATAGAGTACGCAGGAGATGTCTATGTGCCAGTAACCGATCAATTAGTATTTTAGAAGTAAAGTTAATAAAATAAGCTATACCAGCCTCTTTGACAACTGTAAATACCACCAGGGTTCAATTTTATGTATCACTAGTATGAATAATGGATAATTGAAACCTTATTGCAATTAGTAAATACTGTAGTAATTAATATAAATTCTTTGTTGATTTAAGGTTGGATAACTTAGATGAGAATGTAATGTTTATTGCATAAGCAGGATGAATATTTAAAACAATATGTTAAAATTCTCCAGTATTTTTGAAGACACAAAAGGTCTTAATTGTATGTTTGTTAGTAATTTTGTTATTTCATTGTTGTTTGTATTTGTTATGCATTTTCCTTTTTAATTTATAATAAAAAATTTTTTTTTAAAAAAAAAACATTTTGTCTGGCAAAGTGGACTTGATCAAGGAAAGCTAACATCAAAATATAAGTTTGTCTTCAAAGTGCCACAGCGTTTTTGGTTGTTTATTTTCTGATACGCTCCCAACACGGACTAACATGGCTACTATTCCAAAACATTCAGCTGTGATACAAGCAGGTAATATGGATAGGGAAATCCTTAGTGTGTTGTTCCTGTTATTATGAGCATAGCTTTGCATACATTAATAAATGCTGGCCCCTATTCCTCATTGTGCACAAACTGTGTAACTGAAAATAAATTAAAAAGCTGGTATAAAAAGATAGTGTTTCTAAATAGGCTTCTGATCCTTTTTAAGCTAAGAATCATTAAGTATGCATTGCTTTTGTTTGTCCATTTGTACAAACCACCTTGTACTGTGCTGGTGCTAGAGAATATACTTGTTTGCCAGCACCCAGTTCACAAGTTTAAGCTGCTAGCAAATGTGTTCCCCCACAACATATGATTGTGTTCCCAGTTACCCCAGCAATAAGATCATCAAGTTTGTAGACAACACAATGGTGGTGGGTCTGATGACTGCTGGGGAGGGGGAGTCGGCTTACAGGAAGGAGGTTGAGATGCTGATGGAGTGGTGTAGGGAAAACAATTTATTCCTCAATGTAAAAAAGACAAAAGAGATCATTGTGGACTTTGGAAAATGCAAATTGAACATCCAGCCACTTATTATTGAAGGGAATTGTGTGGAACAGGTCTCGGTGTTTCGATTTTTGGGAATGGAGCTGAGGGATGATCTAACATGGGGAACAAACACCAAAGCTCTGATGAAGAGAGCACAGCAGAGGTTATACTTCTTGAGAATCCTCAGGAAGAAGAACAACCTTTCAAAGGACCTGCTGTTGGCATTCTACCACTGTACCATAGAGAGTGTGTTAACCTATGGTCTGTGTGTATGGTTAGCCAAAAAGGGCTAAGTGTAATATTATTTATTTAACCCTGTTCTTTCTAGGGAAAGAACAATGCTGTCCAGGGTCGTAAAGACTGCAGAGGGGATAATCGGGCATACTCTTCCCACTCTAAATCAAATCTATGCCTCCAGCTGTTATAAGAAAGCTGTACAGATTGTGCAAGATAGTACGCACCCCGGAAATGATCTCTTTCAGCTTCTGCCTTCTAGAAGAAGGTACAGGGTCATAAAGACCAGGACCAGCCGCTTGAGAAATAGTTTCTACCCAAAAGTGGTTATGGCTATGAATGCAGTGAATTGCAATTTATGAGGGAGCTTCTGCATATAGTTTTTAGAGTTTTAAGAGCTTTTTAGGGGTTAAATGTGTATATGTGGGGTGGGAGTATGTTGATAATTTTGTATGGTTGTATTTTGTTTAGGTTTTGTTAGGTCAATAAGTGGTTTTTCAATCTCGTTGTTCTGTGAAGGACAATGACAATAAAGATGTATCTATCTATCTATCTATAGAAAGGCCTATGCAGCTTAACACCAGATGGTTTCAATGAACATCGCCCATACATTAGAGCTGGCCAACCAGGAAATCTTAGTCCATTTTTAGCTCCTCTGGACCTTGACAATTCTGTACTCTTCAATTCAGGGAAAAAAACTTTGCCTAAAACATGGCAAAACTGCAGCCACTGAAGCCAAAAAGGACTAAGTGTAATATTATTTATTTAACCCTAACTGCTACTTTTTACTTTTTACTTTCCCAAGATGGTTTACAATGTAACTAAAAGCAGCATCATTAAGACATATAAGATTGTGAATAATAAAATCTAACAGAAGTGCTAAAAGTGCCAGAGAAAAAACCTTGTATCGCCCTCTACACCTGAAGGGGTAAAAGAGGAAGCAAAGAAGAATAAACCATTATACTATGGCAATTTAAAATAAAATGTTTTAAAACATCAGACAAAAGATTCCCAAGTATACAAGATAACCACAGGAACACCGATTCTCTCCTGCCCTCTGCCTCGCATGTGTCATGATTAACAAAACAGAAAGTAATTTTTTTAGGCTAGGAAGAAATACAAACATGACACTATTATACACAGGGAGATAGTTGAATGATTTGATGTTCTTACCTTGAACCGTTCAGAAGTATCCAGCCAATATAGGGCGATTTTCTGGGTAGCCATTATATCCTGGATCCCCCTAGGCATGAATTTTTCAGCCATATCATGCAAAGGAGGCAGTTCATCAGACATATGGGCTTGGCTGCCAGAGACAAACTGTAGCAGCTCTCTTTGGGAATGAGGGCAAGGAGAGAAAAGGAAAATGGCATTTGTAAAGTGCCCCGAAGTGGTGTTTTCGGGAGGATTCTCCACAGTCTGAGTTATCTTGCTCTTCTGGCTCCTCAATAGTGGTTTGGCAGGAGAGGCTATTTCAGGCCGGTCCCATTGGTAATCAAGCAAGGTTTCTTTCAGTATATTCTGTGTGAGGGTGGCTCGAGGTGTTGGGCCAGGTAAGTGTGGGACTCCACCTCGGTTTCCGAACCTATTCTCCAGTTCTTCCTCAAAGTCCTCCCAGGCACGAGACCCGAGCTCTCGGAAAGTACCCACCCGCGAAGTTCTTCCCTGGATGCCTAAAGAGTCAAAGAACTTGAAGCCCCATCGGACCATAGCCAGGCCAAACTTGCATCCCAAATAGTTCAAGATTTTCAAGGCACAGAGATGAAGACGAGTCTTCTCCACAGAGACAGCAGTGTCCAACAGGAAAACCACATTGTACGAGCAAGTCATGATGCTTTGACCATCACCTTATGTTCCAGCTGCTTATGCTCTGGGTACCAGATGTGGAGGAGCATACAAATATCACAGCAGACTCAGCAAAGAGCAGGTAAATGTAGTCCAAGATCCAAGTGGTGTTCTTTACCGCACTGCCATAAACTGCGCCTAAAAACAGTTAAAGAAACACAAAGTAAAGCCTTTGGCTATAACCAGAAAGTTGGATCCAAACAAAATCTGCTTGGCATTGGGTTCACAGGTAGGGTTGCCAGATGGTATCCTAGAGGACATGATCTCCTGTTCTATAATTTGTCCTCCCGTCCTCCCTTACCTACTGTATGGACGTAAGTGTATGTGGGGGAGGGTAGGAGGGGTTATCTTCTTATCACCTGCCTCCTCACTGGCCCCCTTTCCCCCCTCATTACCCTACTTGGCTGCACCCTTTGTCTCCCCTTTTCCCTTGACTAACTGCTTCCTCCAATGGCTCTGGGGGGCAACCCCTTCCCTTCCCTCATTACCTTGGCCAGCTGTCTTCCACCCCCCTCAACAGCTTTGGTTATTCCCTCCTTCCTTGTTTGTCCTCCTCTTTGTCTTGACTAACTGTCCCTGTACCAGAACACCTCATATGCCTCATGAGAAATCTGTACACGAACCAAGAAGCAACAGTTAGGACAGAACACGGAATGACAGAGTGGTTTGGAATAGGAAAAGGAGTAAGACAAGGCTGCATTTTATCACCCTGCTTATTCAATCTATACACAGAGCACATAATGTGCAATGCAGGGATGGAGGAATCACAATATGGGATCAAAATTGCTGGGAGAAACATCAACAATTTGAGATATGCAGATGATAATGGCAGAAAGTGAAGAAGACCTAAAGAACCTCTTGATTGGGTTGAAGGAGGAGAGTGCAAAAGCTGGTTTGAGACTTAATATCAAGAAAACCAAGATAATGGCAACAGGTCCGATCAGTCCCTGGAAAACAGATGGGGAAGAAGTAGAAGAAGTGACAGATTTTACTTTCCTGGGATCTAAGATCACTGCAGATGGCGACTGTAGCCATGAAATATAAAGACTGATTATGGGGAGACAAGCAATGAGAAACCTGGGGAATATAGTAAAAAGTAGAGACATCACCTTGAAAAAAAAATTCGCATAGTCAAAGCAATGGTATTCCCAGTGGTAATGTATGGGTGTGAGAGCTGGACCATTAGGAAGGCTGAGTGCAGAAGAATAGACGCCTTTGAGATGTGATGTTGGAGGAGAGTCCTGAGAGTCCCTTGGAAAGCAAAGAGAACAAATAGGTCAATATTGGAAAAAATCAATCCTGACTGTTCACTGGAGGGACAAATAGTGAAGATGAAGCTAAAGTACTTTGGACATCAAATGAGAAGGGAGGACTCACTTGAGAAGGCCTTGATGCTGGGAAAGGTGGAGGGAAAGAGAAGAAGGGGGCGTCCAAAGATGAGATGGTTAGATGGTATTGTGGACATAATGGGCACAGAGCTTGGTGGGCTGAGGAGAATGGTGGAGGATAGAGGTGCCTGGAGGAAAATGGTCCATGGGGTCACAAAAGACTGTGCGACTGAATAACAAACTGTCCCCTCCCACGGGAGGGGCTCCTTCCCACCCCTTACTGCCTCAGCCAACTTTCCCATCCTCCATTGTTTTGCTTATCTGCCCTATCCCCCCCCCCTTTCCTGGGCTACTCCCCTTTTCTTCACCTTTGTCTTGACTAGCTGCCCCTTCCCATAGCTCTGATAGGCTACCCCTTCCTTCATTAACTTGGCCCACTGCCCCTCCTACCCTCCCCCACATACTTATTGTTCTATTTATTTGCCCCCTTTCCCCCCTCCCCTTGTCTTCCTTGACTGCCCCCCTTGACCTTCCCTTTGCCTTGAGTAACTACCTCCTCCATTAGCTCTATGGGGTGACCCCTTCTTTCCCTTATTGCCTTGGGCAGCTGTTCCTCTCCCCTTATTGCTCTGGTTATTTCCCCCACCTTCCTCTTCCCCCACCTTCCTTGTCCTCCTCTTTGCCTTAACTGCCTCCTTCCCTTCCTTCATTACCTTGGCCAGTTGTCCCTATTCCACACAACCTTCCTCCCATTTATTGCTCTGATTATTTGCCACCTCCTCTCCCTCCCCAATTGCCTTCTTTGTCCTCCTCTTTGCCTTGACTAATTGCCCCCATCCATTGGCTCTGTGGAGCAACCCTTATCTTTCCCTTATGGCCTTGGCCAGCTGCTCCTCTCCCCCTCCCCATTATTACTCTGGTATTTTGCTCCATTTCCCCCTCTCACTGCCTTGTTTGTTCTTCCCTGTCTTGACTAACTTCCCCCTCCCATGGCTCTGCCACCCCCCCTCCTTACCTCCCCTTATTGCCTCAGCCAACTCTCTCCCCCTCCTCCATTGCTCTGCTTATCTGCCCCTCCCCCTACTTTCCTCCCCTTTGCCCTTGATGACTGCCCACACCCTCGCTGGCCCTGTGTTGCCTTATTTACCTGTCCTCTTTCCCTCTCATTACCTTACTTGGCTTCCCTTTGGCTCCCCTTTTCCCTTGGCTTACTGCCCACACCCATGGCTGAGGTGTGTGTGACCCTTTCCCTTCCTTCATTGCTTTGGCCAGTTGTCCCTCTTCCACACAACCCCACTCACCATTTATTGCTCTGATTATTTGCCACCTCCTCCCTCCCTAATGGTAGAAAGTGAGGAAGACCTAAAGAAGCTGCTGATTAGGTTGAAAGAAGAGAGTGCAAAAGCTGACCTGAGACTCGATATCAAGAAAACCAAGATAATGGCAACAGGCCCTATCAGTCCCTGGAAAATAGATGGGGAGGAAGGAGAAGCAGTGACAGACTTTAATTTTTTAGGATCAAAGATCACTGCAGATTGAGATTGCAGCCATGAAATTAAAAGGCGACTGATACTTGGGAGACAATCTATGAAAAGCATGGGGAACATAGTGAAAAGTAGAGACATCTCACTGCAAACAAAGGTCCACATAGTCGGCTGTGAGAGCTGGACCATTAGAAAGGCTGAGCGAAGAAAAATAGATGCCTTTGAAATGTGGTGTTGGAGAGTTTTGAGAGTCCCCTGCACAGCGAGGAGAACAAATAGGTCAATATTAGAAGAGATTAGCTCATTAGAGAGTGCTCATTAGAAGGATAAATAGCAAAGATGAAGCTGAAGTACTTTGGACAACTAGAGAAGAGAGGATTCACTTGAGAAGGCCTTGATGCTGGGGAGGGCAAAAGAAGGAGGCAGCCAAAGATGAGATGGCTAGATGGTATTGTAGTCACAATGGGCATGGGGCTGTGCAGAGTAAGGAGGATGGTGGAGGACAGGGGTGCCTGGAGAGCAATGGTCCATGGGGTCGCAAAGTCGGAATCGACTGTGCGACTGAACAACAACAACCTCTCCCCCCAATTGCCTTCCTTGACCTCACCTTTGCCTTGACTTAACTGCCCCCTCCACGGGCTCTGTGGGGCGACCCCTTTCTCCGATTTCCTTGGCCAGCTGTCCCCCTTCCCCTGAGCTTGTTGATCTGGTTATTTGCCCCTCCCCGCCTCCCTTACCCTCCTGTCACCTGAAAACACTCTTTTAAAAAAACCCATCAGTTTTATAAGATTATTTAGACATAAATGAAACAGGCAGAGAGATTTTGAAGGAAAAAGAGATGTTATCAGCAAGATCAATTATAACATATATGCATATGTGGTGCTTGGCTCCATATAGATCCAAGAACCCCTATTAACAACTCAGTCAGACTTATATAACTTTTTGACAAACTTTACCCGTATGTTCTCAGCCCAGGCGGGGCCAACGGGTGGAAGACGTTTCATATTTGATCTTGACATTACATATTCATTTAACATGCTCAAAAATATGCAGTCACACAAGTCTGCTCCTTAGTTCAGGGGTGCCCAAACTTTTCAGGCCGTGGGCCGGTCACTATGGCCCGGGGGCCGGATGCAGCTCCTGATGCCAATTCATCCGGCCTGCGGACCCCTCGTTGCTGACGCTGACTGTGAGGCAGGTCAGAGTTTGGATTCCCGAGTACTGCAGGGCGGAATGAGCTCCTGTCTTTGTCCCAGCTCCTGCCAACCTAGCAGTTTGAAAGTAAGAAACTGCAAGTTGGTAAATAGGGACCACTTCGGTGGGAAGGTAACAGCGTTCCGTGCGCTTCGGTGTGTAGTCATGCCTGCCACATGACCACGGAAATGTCTGCAGAGGCAGACGGCGCTGGCTCTTGGGCTTTGAAACAGAGATGAGCACTGCACCCTAGAGTCGGATACGACTGGCTTTCGAGCAAGGAAAATTTTTTACCTTTTTTAGGCCTCATTATGCTCCTAAGTTAATTATCCCAGCTTCATTATCTGCATGCTTATTTGGTCAAGGGAAATGGTTTAATCAATTAAAATAGCTTTTTTTCTGGGGTCTTCACGCTGCCCTTTACCTTAACTACCCCCCCCCGTTTGCTGCCCAACTGCCCCCTTTCTACCTAATCCTCCCCCCAAGCGTTGCCCTGGTTACCTTTCCCCACCCCCCACCCCAAAAAAGGCCTTCCTGAGGGCCCTTCTCCATACAACCTGGGCTTGGGGGCCCCATAGCAGGCCTCTTGTGTCCCCCCCACCCCCCGCTTCTCAGGGCCCCTCCAGGCCTTTCCCCCACCGACCCACCCCTGAGGCCTCCGGGGCGAATCAAGGCACCCCCCACCTTCACCTTAGCGCTTCCTAAGTTACCTCAGTCGGCCACCATTTTCCTCTCAGGAGTCGCAGTCCAACTTCTGGCGCTCTCTCAGCTCCTCTCCTCCCATTGGCTGCGACCGTGCGACGTCACACGCTCGTCCTCCTTGCCCATTGGCCAGGATAATTTCTCGCTCCTCAGTTCTATCTCGCGAGATCTCCTCACCCCCCGGCCGGCCGCGATGTCCAGCCCCTCTGATTGGCCTGCGCTTTTTGACGCATGCGCTCTTTAAGCGATTCTCTACTTTACGTCTAGGTAGTGAGGATTTGCCTCGCCCCTCCCTAGCTCTTAGGGCGTTTCGCTTTCTGCTTTGTTCCTATTGGCTAAGACGCACGGGAAAGAGAGAGCTGATTGGACGAGGGGCGGGGTTTGCTTTGAATTTAAAATTTAAAGAGTGACTGTAGAAAGTAGGTCAACCGTGGATGATCTCAGTGGCCGTAGAGGAGGAACGTTACTTTCTGTAAACTACAACTCCCAGAATCCCTCAGAAAAGGGAGACCCACTCCCTGCTGGCCGAAGTATTCATATATTTGAGGAACTGGGCTCTGATCCCCAAAAGTTTCCAATGAAATTTAAGAAAAACTGTTATAATCCTTTTGTTTATTTGTTTGTTTTACAGGCCATAAAAAGTTACATTTTCCCATGCTTGGTGTAAGGTGGAGAGAGGAGTACTACCACGATTGCAATTAATAAATTTAAAAAGACAACTACAGTAATAAAATGTATGTAAGCAGCTCAGATTTGTGAACCTTTTGTAGACAGACAGAGAGACAGATAGCTATGGATGGTGGACAGGCAGACATACAAATAGGGAGAGAGAGATGGTTGCTGTCACAAATAATACTGGTTGAAAGTAATGTTTCTGACAAGACAGTAATTAGAATTGGTAGAAATATTACAACAGATGGATAAAGAACAAGAACTCTTTAAGACCATTAAGCAAAGAAAGCTCCAATACCTTGACCATATCATGAGGAACAACATAAAATATAGAATATAGTCAAACTCGCTCTGCAAGGAAAGATCTCTGGGAAGAGAAGACGTAGGCGGACTTCATGGCTGAAAAAACTGAGAGACTGGTGTGGCATATCCTTGGAAGAACTGTTCCAAGGAGTTAAGAGCAGGAAGACTATCGCCATGAGCACTGCACCCTAGAGTCGGATACGACTGGCTTTCAAGCAACATCCAGAAGGGATACGGCACCTGAAGAAGAAGAATATGTAGTTAGAGCATTAGTGGACATACAGATTAAGCACTCCTACAGGCAGCCAGATCCACTGCTCCACACCTCCAGGAAGAAGCATTGAGCATATTTTGAAACTTTCTAAAAATAGCTTTTTTACTGGTCAAGACAGTAAAGAGAGCTGATGGGTGGAATGATTTGTTTAAAATATGGTGCTGGGGCTTTGTGAATACAGTAATCTATACCTATAAAATGATGCGTTAACCGTTGGAATGTGACAAAGGATGTTGCACCAGGCCCCACTAGCCCTGTCCGAGCCTTCGTGCACTTGCCCGAACGGGGTTCGCAGGTAACTGTCGGGTTGAAATTTTCAGCCTGGGGGCAGGAGCCCCCCGGACGCAAACAAAAAAAAGGGAACTTCAATTCCCAACATTCCGTGCGCCGCGCTGCACCAGAGCCAATCAAGCTGAGTGGCGCGGCAAAAGGAACGTTCGGAAACACGCCGCGGCCAATCAAAAAAAAGCCGCAGGAAAAAACCCGCTGCAGTAACCAAACGCGCAACCAAAACTACAAGCCCCAGCATCCTGCGCGCCATGAGCGCACAGAACGCTGAGGCAGCCGGTGTGTGAAAAGTAAAAGAATTTTAAAAACCGCCGCCGCTGCGCTTGGTTCCCATGGGCCACCCAGCATGGCCCATGGAAAGGAAAGGCACCCCCGCCGCCGCTGCGCTTCGTTCCCACGGGCCACCCAGCATGGCCCGTGAAAACGAAAGGCACCCCCGCCGCCGCTGCGCTTCGTTCCCACGGGCCACCCAGCATGGTCCGTGAAAACGAAAGGCACCCCCGCCACCGGTGTGCTTCGTTCCCACGGGCCACCCACCATGGTCCGTGAAAACGAAAGGCACCCCCGCCGCCTCTGTGCTTCGTTCCCACGAGCCACCCAGCATGGCACATGGAAACAAAAGTCACCCCCGCCACCGCTGCGCTTCGTTCCCACGGGCCACCCACCATGGCCCATGGAAAGGAAAGTCACCCCCGCCGCTGCTGCGCTTCGTTCCCACGGGCCACCCAGCATGGCCCATGGAAACAAAAGGCACACCCACCGCCGCTGCGCTTCGTTCCCACGGGCCACCCAGCATGGCCCGCGAAAACAAAAGCCCCCCCCCCCAAAAAAAAAAGTAAGCACAAAAACACAAACCAAAAACACTCAAAAACACAAATCAAAAATAGAAAAAGCAAACACAAAACAGCCAAAAACAAACAAGAAAAAACACACAGACACCCCCCCAAAAAAAAACCTCAACCCCCCCAAAGAAAAACAAACAAACAGAGAGTCTACCACAAGACGTCTTGACTTCATGACGACCGGAACTCAAATGAGCAAAGAAAGGAAACACTTACCGGAAGCAATACCCAGAGGACAGAAGAGAAGAACTGTAGAGAGGAAGCAAAGCTCACCACCCCCACCCAGAGGCCACAAGAGAAAAAACATTCAAAAACATTTAAAATAAAAAGATTAATTCCCAAACAAATCAAATAAGTTAGCAAAACATTCAAAAATATTCACACTAATCTCAAAAAAAACCAAAAAAACCAGAAATCACTTTTCATTCAAAAAAACCAAAACACCAAAACAAAAAATAAAAAATGCGTAAAAATAAAGATTAAAAAAACAAAATTAAATTTTAAATTAAAAAAAATTGAATTAAAAAAATTAAAATAAAATTTGCATAAACCAAAATTAAATTTTAAATTAAAAAAATAATGTAAAATAAAAAAATTAAAATAAAATTTGCATAAACAAAAAACAAAAACCTTCAAAAACCAATTTAAAGAGCCCGGCACACAAAAAATAAAAATAAAACACACACTGGGAGCGCAAGTCCGCCACAGGCGGACGCAGCGCCTCAAAGCCACAAAATCACAAAACCTTTCAACACCATTTAAAACAGCCCAGCACCATTTGTACAAGAAAAAAAAATGAAACCCTTTACTATCCAACACAATTTAAAACAGCCCGGCACCGCCGGGCAAAATATGCTAGTACCTCATACAAAGTCCGCTTCATACAACATCGAATTAATACAACATCGCCTAATTCCTTGAAAAAAGTTGCCTCATACAAAGTCGCTGTGACTTTGTATGAGGCATTGGGGTTTTTCCCAGGTTGCATTGTGCCTGGGCAGTATAAAAGGCAGGACACATGCGTGCATTGCTCTTGTGGGTTTTGCATGAGGCAGAGTGTTTAGGAGTGGTTTTGAGGGCGTTTTGGATTTTTTTGAATTTCTTTGTCAGAATTTTAACAGCATTCCTGGGATTTTTGCAGCATTCTCCAGGTTCCTGGACAATAAGGGTTGTTTGACATGTTTTTGTAATGTTTTTAGCCTTGAGACAATGCTTTCTTAAAGTTCTGTCAGTTTCCTGTCTGTTTCCTTGACTTTGCCCTGAAGTCTGTGCTGTTACAGTACAATGTCTCTCTATGGAAACGACGTTGCATGAGGCATCGCGGCAAGGATTTGGACGTTGTATGAGGCATTGCGGCTAGGATTTTGCATGCATCATACAAAGTCCAAATCCGTATAAAGTCCAAACTTGTGGAACCAAGTTTGGACGTTGTATGAGGTATCACTGTACCTGTAACAATAGCAAGTCCAGGATCTTTAAGGCAGCTTTAAAACAAATAAGATGTTTGTAAAATACACCCTAAGAATCCTTGTGAATTTTTTTCCACAACCTTCACACTATTTATCCAAGTTTGGTGTTTTCACTTTTCTTGCACTAAGAATAATTTATTTTGTTTTTTATTCAACCACTAGATGCCACTGTTGGCTTTTTGAATGGAGATAGCCAAGTTTCCAGATAAACACCTTTTTTAAAAGTCTCACAGGATTAAAGATACTTGCTGGAAAGCCAGTCATAGGCGACTCTATGGTTCCGTGCTTATAGCCAAAGAGCCAGTGCTATCTTTACTGAATCAGTAAAAAAGTTACAAATAAGATTGGCTTCCAAGTTTTCAAAAAAAATAAAAAACTTCACCCAAGCAAAGATGGTGTAAAAACCTGGTTTTCAAGCAAATCGATGTGTTGCTGACTAATCTTTCTCACACTAGGTCAGGCGGAAGGAACTGCAGAATGAACTCACCAAAAGGTGCCTTCATTTTGGCAGTTTCATGTCTGGCCTAGACACAGAATGGAAGAAGAAGATGGCAAATCGAGTGGTGGGCTCAAAAAAAATTTACTACCACACTGTGGGTGTGGTGTGGTGGGCATGGCCAGGGGGGAAGCCCTGTGTTGCAACCGAATTAGGACTACAGTGGTACCTCATACAATTATTTTAATCCGTTCCATGAGGCTCGTTGTATGAAACAATTGCTATACGATGCATGCATCATATAGCAATTTTCCCTATG